>CM035414.1:13083183-13125683 GCA_020310875.1 Ceratopteris richardii | reverse complement strand
GATCATACATACCTGCTGCTATGATGAAGATGGCTGCACTCCTCACTGCACTGGATGTGTGAAAGATCATGACCTTGGTCTTGCCAAGGTTCACAACCAATCCTCTATGTGAGCAAAAATCATCCAAGGCTCCGAGGTGGCATTGGAGCCCCTCATGTGACTCTGAAATCAAAACAATATCATCGGCATATAAAAGAATGTGAATTGGGGTACCTCCAAGGTCGCTCCCCTCTCCGCCTGCTCGTAGTATGTAATCGGAGATCTCATCGATGTAAAGCCCAAAAAGTGTCGGGGAGAGGGGACAACCTTGCTTAACACCAATGGTGCTAGCAATGGGCTCTGATAAACCTCGAGGACATCGGACTCGACCAGACACCTTCTCGTACAGAGAGTAGATGGCCCATATCATCTCTGTCTGGATTTGAAGGCTCAGTAGGCGTTGGAACAGCCTCTCACGTGGAACTGTATCAAAAGCCTTGCGGAAGTCCACAAAACAACAATAAAGCCTCTTCTTCCTTGCCTTTGCCCCATCAATGAGACAACGCAAGATGAAGATATGGTCGATAGTGGAAAAAGCTCGTTTGAACTCGGCCTGGCCTGGTGCTCGGAGGCCCTCTGCCTCTGCATATGAGCTAAGCTCTGCCTCAAGTACTGCTCCATATAACTTGGCCATTGTGTGGCCAATCATGATAGTCCTGTAGGTGCCCAGATCCAGAGCATCGCCAGATTTGTGGATAGGCACGATAGTATGCTGTGTCCACTCCTCTGGGAATCCCTCCCCTATAGCCCGGTTGAAGACATGTGCAATCAACGGGGTATAGTGGAGCTGGGTAGATGAGGTGCTCGCTCTGTAAACCAGTGTGGTCGGCAGTCCGCCTGTGCTGCATACAACGTATGGCCCTCCACCATCGATGTAGTAAAGAAAGAGGAGTGTGTGGGTCGAGGCTCAAGTGGGTGTGGGATTTTGCGCTGCATAATCTCGCCAGATCTGTGGGTCCTCAATGGGTGTAGTCGAACAAGGCTCGCGAAGAGCGCGCCATGCTGTCGCACTATCCATGCTCATGAATAGATGGTATAGCTCAAGCTCCTGTGCCTCCTGGAATGCCCGTCGCTTTCGACGAGTCAGTGCCTTCATCTGTCTACTTGCCTCTCTCTCTCTGTAATCTCTCCCAAGGCTCGCTGCGCATGTAGGTGTCTATAAAGTGCTCTACACTCATCATCGTACCAATTGTTATGGGGTCTAGTCCCAAGGGGAGGGATACGTCCTGTATGAGTGGTGTGAGGGAAGGAGCTTATAGCTGAGGTATGTATTGGATGAGATATGTGAGGTGAGAACTGACAGGGGGGTGGATGGATGTAGTAGGCATAGGCCACGCTCGACCTCATATGAGTATAGAGGGGCTAGCTCACGTGTGAAGTGAATGGTGGTGTATGGGGTACATGTGATAGGTCTATGTGGAGTTCTATCTCCAGCGATGGAAAGAGAGAGGTATGTGTGATCGGCTCCTATGGGAATAGGTGGGATGGTAAGCGATGTAATGAGGTGGGTGGCCTCCCTCGATCCCAAGATATAGTCAACTGTGCTCCCTCCTCCCCCGAGAGACCCATGTGGCATGCAAGTCAAGCCTCTTGAAGTAGGTCACTGAGCCATCCCGTTATAGATGATGAGACGGTGCTCAGATCCAAGCCTAAGTAGATGTCGTCCATATGCTTTGATAGGAGCTCTGTCTTCGGAGTGTCTCATGATAGTCTCCTTCCGTAGGGCATGTAGTTCCCTTGGATCCTCCTCGTCATACGTCTCGCATTGCTCACTGCGTGTGCGAGCATTGAAGTCTCCCATCAGGAAGACTTCACCAAGGGTGGAGTACTCCATGATCTCATCTGATAGACATGCATAAGGTGAGGCCTCCCTTGATGGGGGGAGAGGGGGAGGGAGGGAGAGAGAGAGAGAGAGAGAGAGAGAGAGAGAGAGAGAGAGAGAGAGAGAGAGAGAGAGAGAGAGAGAGAGAGAGAGAGAGAGAGAGAGAGAGAGAGAGAGAGAGAGAGAGAGAGAGAGAGAGAGAGAGAGAGAGAGAGAGAGAGAGAGAGAGAGAGAGAGAGAGAGAGAGAGAGAGAGAGAGAGAGAGAGAGAGATTATTAACGTCTTGCAAAGGCCAAATGTGGCCTATGAGACAACCATGTAATGTGGTCATCTCTATGCAAAATGAAAAGAAAAGTGATCTCTACGATCGACTATGGAGATACATTAAAAAAAAGGGGGAATGGGGGGGGTGCCTGATAAATAGGGGAGATAGTAAGAATAGTGCACTGTGGGGTGTGTCAGGCAGCGTGCCTCTAGCTCTGCAAATAATGGCCACCCAATACAAGGAGGGGTGAGTGAGTGCACATATCCTAGTTGCTGAAGATGGGGGGAGGTGGGTCGAGTATGTGGTACATAGACAACGGTCGGAGTGCCCATTGCAAAGTGGCTGTTCATGGATGGTGGTATGCCTCTGCTCCATCATGTGGTCATGGGCTATCTTGATGCATAATATATCCTCCCGATGTAGTCGTGGTTGTCGATACCTAACCGCATGTGGTTGACGGCGTCCTTTATGTGCCTTTGCTTATTGAAGTGTAAGCTCTATGCCTTTGGGGGAGGGGTCTGATGAGGTCCACGTCGGAAGGACACGATAATAGTCTGTTGGGTACTCACATGTATTGGGTGTATGGACTTTAGTATCTGTCCCGTTCTCTCATATGCCACTTTGATGAAGCACCCTAACGGCCTAACCTATGCAGATCACCTTTAGTCATTCATGTTGGAGTGATCCCTCTATCTGGAACTCAGCTTGTAGGTCTGAATATGCTGCGCATCTGGTAACTAGGTGCTCCTCGCACTCTATCTCTGTGTGGCATATTGGGTACCATTGCTCCATGTGGGACTCTAGCTAGACCTCTCTCTATCTCAAGCCGACGTGAGGAAACCCGAAGCTTCCCAATGACGACAAGTTGGTGTGGTAGGTACATCTGCATGTATCGTGGAGTCTCAATGAAACCCTGGTTCAAGATCTCTAGAAAATGCTTGCGATAGTAGAGCACTTTCAGTGCCAATGTATCCCTTGGTTTGACCCATGTCCTTTTTTTGTGTGTATGCCAAATCTCATGGTGGATGACCCTATTCCTCTCCTGGTTGGAGAGCGAGTAGGTGGGGGCGTGGGTATCATTCTGTACTGGTGGTAGCCTATTCAAATTTTTGAGATACAATCATTTTTTTGCATTAGGGTATTTTAGTCAATGGCCATGGCATAAAGTAGTGATGTATTTTGTATGTTGGCTGTTGAGGATAAGTTGGATGGTACGAATTACCCATTATGGGCTTATATGATTCATCATGTATTGGTCACAAAAGGACTATGGAATATTGTGCAGGTGTTGAAAAATGTCCTATTACACCTCCAAATATAGTTACTGAAGGTGATGCAGATGGAGTTGAAGATGGTGATATTCTTCAGGTTCTTGTTTATGCTATAGTTCTTGCTACACCTACTACAGAGAAACTTTGTTGGGATGGTAGAGATGCTCAAGCACATGCATTGATAGCCTTGGCTATCAAACGTGCCATTATTCCTCACATTCGCTCTTGCAAAACAACAAAGGATGCTTGGGATACACTTACTACTCTATACCAGGCAAGGAATGAGGCTCGTGTCCTCTTTGTGTCCTCTCTTTTATAGTGTCCTCTTTGTGTAACACCTTAGATATCTCTCTTCACTTCATTACACATTATTGTCCCTAAGAACAATGTAGGGCTTGTATTTTAGTCATCATGAAGGTACATCTTTATGCTTTTGGAAATTTTGGCCACTAGAACATCTCACAAGTGGGAAACTTTATCTTTGAATGAGAATTTACTACCTAGTTCTTCTGGGATTCCCATGAATAGGCTTTCCATGTGCAAGACTTCCACATAGACAATCACATTTCCTAAAGTGAAAGGGGGTTATTGAAAAACATATTTCCATGTATTTTGAAAAAAAATTGGTCTCAAGTGTGTCCTTGAATGTTTGCACTTGAATGTGTTTTCCATTAGATATTGTAATAGGTTTTCTTTTCATTAAAACATCCATATTTATTTTCTTTCTTAATAGATTTTTGCAAGTATTGTGGTGTCATGTGTTTATGAACCCTTGAAATGTGTCGTGCGTCTTGTTATGAAACGTGTCATGTATCTTGTAGTGAAATGTGCTTTTGAATAGTCCATGCTTCAACTCATTGCTATTCTAACAACAATAGTTTGAAGGAAATCAAAACAATACTCACGTGTTATTACAATGCACAATCACTATTTCACTATTTCAATCATAGTTTGGAATCATTATAGTTACTTTTCCTTTTTAATTTTCATAATGATAGTTATCAAATTATATGTGCAAGTGGATTTTTCTTGAGTCAAATGAGAGATGCTATGTATACCCAAAGAAAACTTGACAACATGGTGAGGGAGATGATGGTTTTGACTACAAATTCTTTAGGAACTCTATGAATTGATTTCCTCATCAATTTAAACGATAACGAATCTCACCCGGCAATGTGAAAATACTATGTTTTGTTGAAAATAGACATTCTAGAAAGAAAAGATATGTGCAACATGTTCATTACTGATGAGGAGATGCAACCCTAGAGAGAGAAAGAGG
The DNA here is from genome assembly GCA_020310875.1 of Ceratopteris richardii. NCBI lineage: Eukaryota > Viridiplantae > Streptophyta > Polypodiopsida > Polypodiales > Pteridaceae > Ceratopteris > Ceratopteris richardii. The sequence continues at coordinate 13,121,007 of CM035414.1, read as the reverse complement.
GAGAAAGAATTGGCATAGGTAAATTTCAAAGGCAAACACATCTCCATGAAAAAAACTCCCCATGAAAAAAATTTTTCTTTCCCACTACTTGGGATTCCACACATTGTGATGACAAAGAATGCAAATGAAGTACGTTATATTACCTCATTCTATGCAAATTTCTTCCTCTACACTTGAATGAGGTTTATCTATAGCGCAAATGATAAACCAAATAGAGAAACCTATACCCTAAGAAGGAGAAAGAGAGGCCCAATAGTATCCATTCATTTTCTTAATACCACTATATACCCACCAAGCATTTCACGAGAGAAGCATGTCTATGAATCATTCCTAGAGCTAGAATCACATGGTGCTACATAGATTGTGATGCTCCAAGAGAGGAAGACAATGTTTCATCAAACGAAAAGAGAGTAAGGTGTACATAGAGAGTTATAACTCTAGATTTTTGACAAAGTATTTTTTGTGTCATAATGGACTTCTAATAGAGATAGAAGGAAGAAATTTTATGTGATTGTCAATGAAAGAGACATAATTTAGGGGTTTGATTTTGAAACAATGATACACCAATGGATTCCATGGTCAATGTGAGATACTTGTATGTGCCTACTCTTCATATGTGCTAAAGGTGGGACACCCCATATGGAGTTAGATAAATGGATTGAATTTCCATATATGGCCTAATACTTTAGGGACAGAGAGAGAGAGAGAGAGAGAGAGAGAGAGAGAGAGAGAGAGAGAGAGAGAGAGAGAGAGAGAGAGAGAGAGAGAGAGAGAGAGAGAGAGAGAGAGAGAGAGAGAGAGAGAGAGAGAGAGAGAGAGAGAGAGAGAGAGAGAGAGAGAGAGGGGAGAGAGAGAGGGAGGGGGGAGAGAGGAGGGAGAGAGAGAGAGAGAGAGAGGAGGGGGAGGGGGGGGAGAGAGAGAGAGACTTTTTAACCTCTATTAGAGGCCAAAATCGGCCTATGAGACAAAACATATACATCAGTATGATCCAATCCACTGTGATCCAAAACGAAAATAAAGTGTGAGTACTGCAAACGGGTATAAAAGGAGGGATAGTAGCTGGTATCAAGGGTGTTGGGTGCTATGGGTATGCACTCTATATGCTCAATGGGTGAGATACAAATATGATATGGAGGGGAGGCTCGATGGTATCACAACCCCCTAAATGCCTGGAGTGGGTGTAGGATATAATGCATCGGTGGGTAAGGCATCATGGCGATCCTCAAAATGCTCTGGGCGTCCAAATCGATAGGGGTGCGCTGCTTACGTCTCTGTATCTCCATGTCATGGCGTGCGTGAATCGCCTGAATCTCTCTCTGATGTGGACGAGCTCTCCGGACAAGGGGTCTCGGTCGTCGACGCTGTCGTCTAAGCTCCTCTTCTCTGTGTAATGTGACACCCCGCATCGAGCTGGGCCCTCGAGTGTATGTGGGTCTGAAAAAATCTGTAATATAAGTCTGAGGGGGGGGGTCAGGTGTATCTCCATCTGCTGCTGGAGGAGTGATGCGCGACGGTGCTTGAGCTCTACTAGGAAACGACCTAGAGGGTGTTGGTCCTCTATCCCCAATAAAGCCCTGATCTCTCTAGGCCCCCTGAAGAGCTGTGGGTAGCGGTCTCTGATGTCCTCATATGCCTTGCATCTACATGTGTAGTGCTCCTCGTCCTCCACCTCCTCTCTACATATCCTACATAATCGCTCATCCCTGGGGGTATGTGTGGCTCGCCCAATCTCAATCTCGAGCTGGTGTGATGATACTCTGAGCTGCCCAATGGCCACTCTCTGAGCTGGTGCCATATATGTATCCATGTATCGTGGTCTCTGAATGAAACCATCCGCTGTCACAGTCAGGAAGTGCTCTCTGTAGTGTTGCCTCTTTGTGGGAAGAGGCCCCCGTGGTGCTATCCATGTCTCCCTGACGTGTATCTGTAGTAGGTCCTGACGGATGATCCTATTCCTCTCCGAACGAGAGAGGGTAATGTGGGGGGAAGAGAGGTCATACTGAAAAGGGGGGAGATCCGTAATGCTCATGCCATGGTCTGCTAACCATCGGTAAGTCTGTGCATACCATACTCTCTCATGCCCTGTCTCTGCCAAATGTCTAGAGCTCTCAAATGCAAGCCTGGTGAGTCGGCTAGTGGGGAGCTCTCTGACTCTCAGAATAAAGGTCACCAACTGGAAGAGGGCCTCCACTAGCATCGGTGGTGTGCCAAGCTCAGCTCGTATAATGTATGTGGAACGGAGGGCTTGCTGCGTAGCAAGCGTGATATCATGGTGATCTTGGGCCTCTCAATCTTCGTCCACATCGCCTCTGTGATCCCTGGTGCCCATACTGCTGCTGCGTACATCAATGCGGGTGTCACTAGAGTGTCAAAGAGCCACCCCTTAGTCCGGGGCTCTTGAAAATGTGTCTGAAAGCAGCGTCTCTCCAATCCTGCAAGTGCCGCATAACCTCGCGTCAATCTATCTCTCGCAGCCTGTGCCATGGAGAATACCCCTGTGCTGCCCGAGAAGGTGATACCTAGGTAGACGTAGGAGTCCACTACCTCTATCTGTCCTCCAGCCTCTGTGAAAGAGGCGCGATGGCGTACTGTCATGGAGGTATGGAAGATCATGACCTTGGTCTTGCCAAGGTTCACTGAGAGTCCTCTCTCCATGCAAAAGGTATCGAGCGCCTGTAAATGTGACTGCAACCCCTCCTGTGACTCTGAGAGCAGGACAATGTCATCAGCATATAATAGGATATGTACTGGCGTACCTCCGAGGTCTCCTCCTCGCCCTCCTTCTCGCTGTATATACTCCGTGATCTCGTCGATGTAGAGACCGAAGAGAGTGGGTGAGAGAGGGCAACCTTGTTTCACACCAATGGTGCTAACAAGGCTGTCTGATAGACCGCCGGGGCAGCGTACCCTGCCTGTGACTCGTGCATACAAAGCGTGGATGGCCCATAGCATGTCTGATGGAAGCTGTAACTCCTGGAGCCTCCGTAGTAGTCTCTCTCGAGGGACCATGTCGAAGGCTTTGCGGAAATCCACAAAGCAACAGTATAGTCTCTGCTTCCTCGCCTTCGCGCTCTCAATCAAGCAACGAAGCACGAAGATGTGGTCGATGGTGGAGAAAGTGCGGCGGAAGCCTGCCTGGCCGGGTGCTCTAATCCCCGCTGCCTTAGTGTGTGTACTGAGCTCTGCCTCTAGTACTGCCCCATAGATCTTGGCCAGGATATGGCCTATCATAATAGTCCTGTAGTTCCCTGGGTCCATCATATCGCCGGACTTATGGATAGGCGTAATGGTATGCATAGTCCATGAGTCGGGTAATCCCTCAACCAAAGCACGGTTGAAGAGATGGGCGATCAAGTGGGAAACTACATCTGCTGCGTATATAAAGTGCTCTCCCTGTAGCCCCGTGTGGTTTGCAGAACGGCCATGCTGTAGCCTATGGATGGCCTGTCGTACCATGCCTGCTGTGAAGAGGGTGGATATCACCGGACGCGGTGTGGAAGGAATCGGTAATGGTGGCTGTCCTGGGACGTCATATAACCTCTGGGCGTAGGTGTGCTAAGTCGAAGGATCTGCTATGGGTGTAGGTGGACGTGGCTCACGTAGTGCCCTCCACGCGGTGGCACAATCCCTACTCATGAGAAGGTCGATCAACTCTGCCTCCTGTCGCTCCTCGAAAGCTCGCCGCTTCCGGCGTGTGAGGGCTCGCATCTGTCGTCGTGCCTCCCTCTTTGTGATGGATCCCAAGATACTCTGTGCTCTGAGATGTCGGTATAGTCGCCTACACTCCTCATCGTACCATCTATTCTGGGGTGTATGCCCTAGCCGTGTCGGATGTGCAGTGCTATGGGTGGTGTATGGGAAGCTGAGAGTAGCGGATGTATGGAGGATCGAGGAGAAGTGGGCGGTGAGGGTGTCCAAGGAGGCAGAGGGATCAAGGGAGTAGATGCGCTCTCGAACATGGGAGCTATAGATATGTGCTAGCTCATGTCTAAAGTGAATGGTGGTACGGGCTCGTGGCTGTATGGTGACGGGGTGGGGTATGCATGGTGAGCCGCGAATGGATAGGGCAAGATATGCGTGATCAGCTCCAATCGGTAAGGGTGGGATAGTGAATGAGGAGGGGGAGGGAGAGAGAGAGAGAGAGAGAGAGAGAGAGAGAGAGAGAGAGAGAGAGAGAGAGAGAGAGAGAGAGAGAGAGAGAGAGAGAGAGAGAGAGAGAGAGAGAGAGAGAGAGAGAGAGAGAGAGAGAGAGAGAGAGAGAGAGAGAGAGAGAGAGAGAGAGAGAGAGAGAGAGAGAGAGAGAGAGAGTCAATGATTTCTTTATTTTTACTTTAATAATTAGCTATCATATATTTCATAGTTGTTGGAGGGGATTAGTGGAATGAGGAATTTAGTATTCACTTAAAAGGATCAAATTTGATGCCTGATCTTGGTCTTCACAAAAGTTCCCATGAGGCCGCAACATCCATCCAAATTTAGGACTCTTATGAAGTCTTCCACTAATAATAACATACATACATATACACATACACATGCATGCATGCATACATACATACATACATACATACATACATACATACATACATACATACATACATACATACATATGAACATGCATGCATGAATGGAAAATTGGAGGCCTTTTATCGATTTTTTTTTATCAAAATGGTTTTTCAATAGAATGCATCCCCATGTTGTGCAATCAGAAAAATTATTTGTTTTCTACAAACTAACAGTTGTAAGTTTAATACTAGATATCTAGAAAATTAATATTTAAAATTAGATTTTATATTTAAAAATAAGAAAGTTTTTGATTATTTATAAATGTTATCTAAGGATTATTTAGAAATAATATTTAAAGTAGTAAATTTAAGGATCATTTGTAATTAATATTTATATTTTAGGATTAAAAATTTAGAACACTATATTTAGAACTAATATTAAAACTTTAGGATTTAAAATTAAATGCTTTAAGAGTTTTTTAAGTTTATAGACTATTGTAATTCTTTGATTCATAATATTGATTCTTACTTCACCATATTTTTAGGATGTTCTAGATGTATAAATTATTGTGAGTATTTGAATCATAATGATTCTTACTTTAGGATAGTTTCAAGATACTTTTAGGCTTATGAGTCTATGTGATTGTTTGGATCAAAGCATTGATTCATATCTTAAAATTTTTTAGCCATTTGAATGTTCGAGTTTTTTTGTATGTATATGAATGTGTGTCTATGTGCATGTGCATGTATTTTTGTCATATATATTTCTATGTATGTGTGTTATGCATGTGCTCTAACAACTATTATGATTTTTTGACACATAACCTTGATTCTTACTACACAATATCATCTTTGTGTGTGTGTGTGTGCAATAGTATGTTTATGTGTATGCTTGTATGTGTGTGTCTATTATTTTTGTGACTCTCTAACTCATAGCAATGAATATTGGCTCACAATAGTACATGTATGTTTGTGTAATAGTATGTGTATATATATGTGAATTCATGTGTCTATGATAATGATTGTTGGAATCATAACATTGATTCTTACTTCACAATAGTATGTGTATGTGTGTATGTATAAAATTTAAAAACTATTGTGATTGTTTGAATCGTATTATTGATTCTTACTTGACCATAGTATGTGTATGTGTGTGCAATAGTATATTGGTAGTCAAGGTCAAGGTCAAACTAGAGTGGAGGATAGAAGAGGAAGTTCATAAGGCAAGCCCCAAAATTCAGTCTTGGCATAAACGTACAACTTTCCATCAAACAATGATTTTTATTTTGAAATTTGTTTTGGAAAACTTGAAGTTTGGTTGATCCAAACATCTGACTTGGATGTTTGTATAATAGTTAACTCCCAACCAACAGTTACTTGATTTCTTCACCCGACTTGAGGACTACTCGATCCTAGTAGGCTTGAAAATCCTATGTAAACTGTAGGAGAAAGTTTTTCCTTTACTTTGGATCAACCTTACTATATCTTGACCAAGTCAAATTCAAAATGAAAATTATCCAACTTAGGATACTTTTCTCAAAAAACTTTGGCTTTAAGTTCTTGGGAATTGTCAAGTTGATGAACAATTCGTAACTTCTCTATTCTAGAGTAGACTAAGAGTATACTGGACTCTAGAAAATCATGAGAGTTATGCTAGTATATGCTAGTAACTGGAAGCATACCCAAATGAATAAGTCAATCTTGGACTTGTCATCTTTTGAAGATTGAATTAGTTCTTGTACAGAACATCTATCTAGGATGTTTAATTAAGCTATCTAGTTCTAACCGGCTAACCCTTGACTTTTGTGAAAGGAATCAGATACCATATCTGAGTTAATTCCAAAAGATTTGGAAAGCAAAAGGAAATAACTAAAATCTGTATAACTAATTCAAACTTCTAAGATATAAACTTACTATGAGTCAAATACTTGATGACCCAAGACTTAAACTTCTCGATGATATGTTTCAACAAGGTATTGAAGCATTTATTTTTTCCATCTATAAGAGAAAGAAATTGGATTCTCAAAAAGATTCAAAGCAAATGGAAAACATCATCCAACCACAAAATACTAGTGTGGTATCTAACATCAGTGTGTCGACCCACTGAGGTTGGATTGATGAGTTTGTTACTCAAATAATGCTTCACTTGAGACTAAGTTCATGCTTATATTCAATCTTTATGATTGCGTACTAGGAATGCAATTCTTGAGCATTGCGTTGAGTCAAAGGATTGAATTTACCAAGTTACACTAGGAACTTGACACTTGACTTGGTCAGTCTATTCCTTAGTCGAAAGGTTCAGTTCACGTTAACTTGAGTTAGAAGGCTTTAGAGCTCTTTGGGCAAAACTCTCTTCCTATGTTCCCCATGGGGGTTGAACCCAAGACCTCCTTCTTCATAACCTAGAGACTTAACCACTAGGCTAAGTGGTTTACTTGTTTAAGAGAGCACATGGACTTATGCTTAAGTCTAGTCTTGAGATCTTTGGTCATATACACAAGTGACCAAACGGTGTTTGATTTCAGATGCGTCTGAACCGGACGGAACCTTAGATCATAGACTTACTTTATTACAGGAAGCAAGTGCATGCGAGCCTTGCAACGGTGATCCGATTGTACATAATGAGATGGTGCTTACGGCCTAGCTCAAGCACATGTCTTCCATAGTCGGTGGTGTCTTGACCCATATCTGCTGATACTCTATTGGTCCTCGTCTCATCTTGATCTCGTCCCTTCATGATTCGAGGATGCTCCATGCCATATGACTCATACTGACGTGGTTGGGTTCGGCCATTGAAGTCCCCCATGAGGAAGACTTCACCTAGGGTGCTCTAATCTAGTATCTCATTTGAAAGTGAAGTGTATGGCGAATCTTTGTCTCAAGTCGATTCCCCATGGTCATTTCCCACGTATTGAGATCCGCTTGGTGGAAGTAGCACATGGCAATGTAAACCAAGCTCTTCTGTGCTATCTCTATGCAGATTCACATGTATCGTGCCTCCTTGTCTGTGCCTATGATATAGATCTTGCTTTGTATTTCCTATCTAAATATGATGGCGATGATCGATCCCCCCTCAACCCTTGTGCCGTACTTTGTCTCCTCGTGGCCTTTAGTGCAGACTCCTAGTGAAAACTTGCAATGCTGGGGAGACCCTTTCTTGGCTCTCGTGGGTCTTTGTGATGCAAGCAAAGTCATGAGTATCTAGGATCTTCTCCTTCGGTCAGTTTGGCCGTGTCCAGAGTGCTCCGTTGTAGTTCCACACCACTCCCTTGAGTGGTGACTCCTAGTGTGGTGTTGCCTCATAGGCCACGTAGCCTTATTTGATAGGGCATCTGTCTATGAAGACTTTACGGTCACGGTGAAAAACCTTCCTTCCCTCTCATCATGCCTGGAGGATTTGCGGCATACAAGTACGTACGAGCTCTATCTGCAACCTTGTGAGATCTCCGAGTAGTCCGCATAGTATTGATCGACGTCTGAAGAAGGCGATACCTGTCTCCTCAGAGCTAATGTGAAGGATGAGTGTGTGTGATCGAGATGTGTTTCTACTAGCCCTCCATGCCCTTGTGAAAGGCATGCTCTCATATCCCAAGTGTTGACAGATTTTGATGGCATCTACGTCTGGTGATTTGCCGTCTGGGAGCTTTGTAATCCGTACATGCAATCGTCATGTGTCGAAGTCTCTCTTGCTCGAGGGTGCCTCGAACTCTAGAGAGCTCCTCCTTCCGTTCCTCCTCATTGACCTCCTTCTTGATCCTCTTGTGAACAACTTCCACCCATGTTTCACGAGTGGACTCTACTTCCGTTTTGATTTCCTTTTTGAGCTCTTCCTTGAGCTCTTCCACCTTAGAGATCTCACCTTTCTCTTTAAGCATTCGTGCTTCGAGGCATTCATGGGCTTCTTGCCATGCATCCGCATCCTCCGTGATTGTCGTTACTTACTCCTGGAGACCCTTCACTTTCTTCTCGAGCCCTTCTATTTATTTGTCAACTTACAAATTTCTTGGTTGAGAGTGCAATCCGCTTCCTTCCTTGCATCCTTGATAGCTTTAGAGATAAACTCTTTGATTTATTGCCGATCTATAGGTGCCATACTAGAGAGAGAGAGAGAGAGAGAGAGAGAGAGAGAGAGAGAGAGAGAGAGAGAGAGAGAGAGAGAGAGAGAGAGAGAGAGAGAGAGAGAGAGAGAGAGAGAGAGAGAGAGAGAGAGAGAGAGAGAGAGAGAGAGAGAGAGAGAGAGAGAGAGAAAGAAAGAAAGAAAGAAAGAAGCGTTTTTACGTCTATTAGGAGGCCGAACTCGGCCTATGAGACAAATCGATGTACGTGGGTGTATCTTCTGTCAATCAGAAAAGATAAAAGTGCTGAAAAGAAACTGGTTAAGCTGATATAGATCTCCGAGGTATGCATGTGGGGATACCCATGAAAATGGCGGGGGGTGTATGGAGTGCGATATCTATGATAGTCTATATGCAAAGGGGTAGTACAACAACCATGAGAATGCATCTGAAACGACTAACTAGCTCCATCCTGTGCTAGTGGGTGGGTGTAATATGTGATACATAGGTGGAGTTTGAGTCAGGGCCACCCTGATGGCTGCAACGGGATCGGCCATCATCTGGGATCGTCTCTCCTCCATGGTGCGATGGTCACAAGCCTGGATCTCCGCAATCTGGTGTCGGTGAAGTCTCGGGGCCCGATATCCTATAGCACGGGGTCGTCTCCTAGCTCGAGAAATCTGAGCCTGCTGAAGAGTCACCCCGCTCGGTGTGTGGGCTGAGGGGGGGAGGGCTGCAGCACGTCGTGGAATAAAGAAGTCAGTGAGCTTACTCTGTCTCCCTCCTATATGGAGTGCTACAGTAGGCTGGAGGAGGGAATCTCTGTGACTCTGTATCTCTAGTAAGAATCGCCCGAGCTGTCTCTGGTCTCTAGAGTCCATGATCTCTCGGAGGGTGGGCTGCCCTGCAAACAAAGTCTCGTATCTGCCTCTGATGCCATCATATGCGCTACATCTGCATACAAAGTGCTCCTCATCTTCCATCTCTAATTTGCATACTCTGCATATCCGCTCCTCTCTGGGAATATCTGCGGCTCTGCCTGTCTCAATCTTGAGTCGGTGTGACGAGACTCTCAGCTTGCCAATCGCTACCCTCGAGCTATGAGGCATGTGAGTATCCATGTAGCGTGGTCGCTGGATGAAACCGTCAGCTAGTATGTCTATGAACTGGTCTCGATAGTGCGATAGTCTCGATCCCATGTGTGGTGTGTGCCATGTCTGACTAATGTAGAGCTGCCAGAGATCCTTTCTGAGCACAACATTCCTCTCACGACGAGAGAGGTGGATGTGAGGTGAGTCTGGGTCATACTGAAAAGGTGGCAATCTGTCCATATCAAGTCCATGACTATCAAACCAGACTCTAACCTGAGTGTACCAAGCTCTCTCATATCCTGACTCTGATATCTGTATAGATGCCTCAAGAGCTCTTTGTGTGAGTCTATCTGTAGGGAGGTCCCTAATCCTCTGAATAAAGCAGATAGTCTGGAATAGTGCCTCTACCACCATGGGTGGTGCAGCTAGCTCTGCCCTGATGATGTCATGTGGCACCGACTGTTTCCCACGAAATAATCGCGAGATCATACGTACCTGTGGCCTCTCGATCGCACTCCACTGGGTGATTGTGAGACCTGGGGCCCAAATCGTCGCAGCATACATCATAGCTGGTCTGACCAGTGTGTCAAATAGCCAACCCTTCGTGCGGGGCTCCTGGAAGTGTGCTTGGTGGCATCTCCGCTCTAACATGGCTAAAGCTGCATATCCGCGTGTGAGTCTATCGGTGGCTGCCTGTCTCATGCTGAAGGAGCCAGGCAAGCTCGTGAATGTGACTCCGAGATAGACATAGGAAGTGACCACCTCAATCTGTCCACCACCAGCTTTGAATCTTGCTCCATTCCTCACCATGGGGGAGGTGTGGAAGATCATGACCTTGGTCTTGCCAAGGTTTACTGTCAAGCCCCTTTGTGTACAAAACTCATCCAAGGCCTCAAGGTGGCGCTGTAATCCCTCGGGTGACTCTGAAATCAAGACAATGTCATCGGCATATAATAAAATGTGGACATGTGTACCTGCGAGTTCTGCACCCTCTCCTCCAGCTCGGAGAATGTAGTCCTCAATCTCGTCAATGTAGAGACCAAATAGAGTGGGAGAGAGTGGGCAGCCTTGCTTAACACCGATGGTGCTAGCAATGGCCTCAGACATACCTCCTTGACACCGTACCCTCCCAGTCACCTGCTCATAGAGTGCATAGATGGCCCAAATCATCCCTGATGGTACTCCCAAGCTCTCGAGGCGTTGGAAGAGCCTCTCTCGCGGCACTGTATCAGAAGCTTTGCGGAAGTCCACAAAGCAGCAATATAGCCTCTTCTTCCGCATCCTTGCCCCATCAATGAGGCAGCGCAGAATGAAGATGTGATCAATAGTAGAGAAAGCTCGTCGAAAACCTGCCTGGCCTCGTGCTCGTAGCCCCTCAGTCTCTGCATACGAGCTGAGCTCTGCCTCAAGTATGGCGCCGTATAGTTTGGCCATGGTGTGGCCAATCATGATGGTCCTGTAGTTCCCTGGATCCAGGGTGTCGCCAGATTTGTGGATAGGCACAATGGTGTGCCTAGTCCACTCCTCTGGGAAGCCCTCTCCTATAGCCCGGTTGAAGACATGTGCAATCAACGGGGCTATAGTGGAGGCTGCATATATGAGATGCTCGCTCTGCAATCCCGCGTGGTCTGTCGAACGTCCATGTCGGAGTCGTCCTATGGCCCTCTCAACCATCTTTGCTGTGAAGAGAGAAGAACTAGTAGGGCGAGGCTCAAGTGGCTGGGGAATGGGAGGCTGCCTAGGTACCTCATATAACCTCTGAGCATAATCATGCCATGTGTGTGGGTCTCCAATAGGTGTGGTCTGGAGTGGCTCTCGTAGGCTGCGCCATGCTGCAGCACTATCCATACTCATAAAGAGATGGTATAGCTCAAGCTCCTGTGCCTCCTCAAAGGCTCGCCTCTTTCGACGTGTGAGAGTCTTCATCTGTCCCTTGGCCTCTCTCTGTGTGATCTCTCCCAATGCTCGTTGAGCTCGTAGTCGGCGGTAAAGATCTTTGCAATCCTCATCATACCAACGATGTTGTGGCATAGTCCCGGGAGGAGGTGTGTGACGAGAATGGATGGTGTGTGGGAAGGAGCTGATGGCTGATGTCTGAAGAACTGATGCTATCTGGGAGGTGAGTAGGGATAGTGGAGTGTCAGGATGAAGCAAGAGAAGACCCTTCTTGACTCGAGCCGCATATATGTGAGCTAGCTCGTGTGTGAAGTGGATGGTGGTGTGTGGGATGCGTGCTGCGGGTATGCGTGTAGGGATGTCTCCCTTCAGGGAGAGTGCGAGGTATGTGTGATCGGCCCCAATGGGTATGGGTGGGATGGTGAATGAGGTAAGTAGGTGGATGGCCTCTCTGGACCCCATGACGTAATCTACTGTACTTCCCCCGCCATCTGTGACTGAGTGTGGTATGCATGTCAATCCTCCTGAGGTAGGCCACTGAGTCATCCCGTTATAGATAACGAGATTATGTCGAGAGCCTAGTCTGAGTAAGTGAGTGCCATAGTGAGTGTGTGTAGGGTCAGCTGAAGCTCGAGCTGTAGACTCATCCTCTATGGTATGTAGTATCTCTGGGTCTTCTGGGTCAAATATCTCACACTGATCATTGCCTGTCCTTGCATTGAAGTCTCCCGTAAGGAAGACTTCCCCTAATGGAGAGTACTCTGTAATCTCTTCTGACAAGCAAGTGTATGGTGAGTCCTCCTCTCGATCTATGATAGCGAAACGAGAGCTAGAAGGAGCAAAGTAGCATAATGCTATGAAGATGATCCTCTCCTGCGAGAGCTTGAGTCGAATCCAAAGATATCTGGCCTGTGAATCACGTGCGACTATCTGTATCCTGCTCTGAAGTCCATCTCTAAAGAGTATGGCTACTCCTCCTGATCCTCGGGTGGTGTGCTGACGTGTACACTCTCTGTATGTGGACTCCCATTGAAAACCGTGGACTCGAGGTAGGCCCCGGTCCTGGCTCTCATGTGTCTCTGTGAGCATAATGATGTCTTTGCCTTTGCGCACCTCTTCCAACCTCTCTGGGTGTGTCCATAGATCTCCATTGCAGTTCCAAACTGCAAGGTGTATCTCCTCGAGTGTCTCACAGGCCGCGAATCCCTATGGGATGGCCTTGCCATCAATGATGACACGACCATCTCTGTATGAAGCCTTCTTTCCTTCTTTGCGAGCTTGATGTACTCTCGGCATGCATGCACGACGGTGTGCTACCTGCATGGGTGTGAGATCATCGTCAAGGTAGATGGGGGGGCCATCAAGTGCTCTCAAAATCACCCTCTTGCGTAGGAAAGTAGATCTTATATCTTCGGAAGGGAAGTGTAGAATGAGAGCTCTCTTCTTCGTGGGGTCTCGTCTCGTTCTCCAAGACTTGATGAATGGGGGGGACTCCTCTTTGTAGCCGAGTATCTTGCATAGTGTCTTCCCATCGGACTCGGGGGTAGAGCCTTCTTTTTCTTCAATGCCCGTGATGCGTACATTGAGACGGCGGGCATGTCTCATCTTTTCTTCCTCAATAGTGGTGTGCACGATGAGGGCTTCTTCCTTTTGTGCTTTCTCTTTGGCTTCTTTTTTGATGTTCTTCTTCACTATGTCGATCCACCCTTCTTTGGTAGCTTCTAATTTGTTTTCCATGCTCTCGGTCAAGGATTTGGTGAGTTCTTCTTTGAGAGCTTCTGTCTTGTTCATATTAATCTCTCCCTCTTCGGGTGTAAGAGAGACCATTGAAGCTTTGAGGAGCTCCAATTCCTCTTTCATGTTTGCCCTCTCCTTAGTCCATTCTTCTTTCTCTTTCTGCCATGCTTCCCTCTCCTTATGATATGTTTCTACTTCCTTCTCGAGCTTTGAGAGGCGGCTGATGATGGCCGTGATAGTGGAGTCCACGATCTTCTTGTTTTCCTTGATAGCTATGGTCAGTTTGTCCTCCATTTTTGTCAAATCGTCCTTCTTAGCCGTAGCGCTCATTGCATTCGAAGATGAAAAAAATGCTCAGTGTACTGAGCCTAAAGACTTGCGATGAAGACGGGAGCGCGCCCGATGCGCGATGGAGTAAGGGTGGGAGTGTACTGAGCCTATCGGGGGGGGGGAGAGAGAGAAAGAAAGAAAGAAAGAAAGTCATATTAACGTCTTCTGGAGGCCAAACTTGGCCTATCGGGGGGGGAGAGAGAGAGAAAGAAAGAAAGAAAGAAAGTCATATTAACGTCTTTTGGAGGCCAAACTTGGCCTATGAGACAAAAACCATGTACAAGTGTAGGAACCCTGTGTGGAGGATGAAATGAAATAAAAAGTATATCGCGACACAAAGATATATAAGGCTGGAAAAGGATGGGGAGACGTGGCTCTGACTCTGCAGATAGTGGCCACCTAATACATGGGGGACATGTGAGTAAAAGTGTGAGTAAAACACCCTAGCTACTGGTGAATGGGTGGAGGTGCGTGTAGTATGTGGTGGTGCGCCGATGCTCCATCATGTGGTCGTAGGCTGTCCTGATGCTTCAGATATCCTCCTGATATAGTCGTGGTCGATGATATCCGCCCATGCGTGGTCGGCGCCTTGCTCTCTGTGCTTCTCCCTGGTAGAACGTGAGCCCTATAGATGGACCTCTCTGATGTGGCTCAGTCCGCTGAAAAAACTGGGTAATGGTGTGCTGCGTACTCACCCGTGGCTGATGTGTGGGCTTGAGTGACCGATCTCGCCTCTCGTATGCTGCTCCGAGGAAGCGTCCCAAGCGTCGCTGGTCTCCCATAGTCATGCGTAACGGGAGTGACTCCTCTATCTGGAACTGTGCTCGTAGTTCTTAGTATGCTGGGCATCTGATAACAAAATGCTCCTCACTCTCTACCTCTGTCTGGCATACTGGGCACCACCTCTCCTCACGGGGGACTCCCCTGGACCGACCCCTCTCAATCTCGAGCTGATGTGATGAAACCCGAAGCTTCCCGATGACTACTCGAAGGTGGTGGGGTAGATATGTCTGCATGTATCTCGGAATCTCGATGAAGCCCTTGTCCGATATATGTAGAAAATGCTCACGGTAATAGAGCATTTTCGGTGGCAATGTATCCCTGGGGCTCACCCATGTCCTCTGTATGTATGTATGCCATATCTCCTGATGAATGACCCTATTCCTCTCCTGATGAGAGAGCGAGTAGGTTGGTGCATGAGAGTCGTACTGTAGTGGTGGTAGCCTGTCTATGTCAAAGCCGTGGTGGGCCAGCCAATCTCGTGTCTGTGCATACCATGAGGAGGTGTCCCCTGCGAATGCCATGTCCCGTGATGCTTGGAAAGCCTGATAAGCAATGCGCTCTGTATCCATGCTCCGGAGTCTGTGTAATAGGCATACTGTCTGGAATAGTGCCTCAACTAGCATCGGAGGTGCAGCGAGCTCTTCTCTAATGATATCATGTGGTACTGAAGGCTTGCTGCGGATAAGTCTGGAAATCATGAGGACCTGTGGCCTCTCTAATGCTGTCCATACTGATGTGGCTAATCCTGGTCCCCATATGGCTGCCCCATACATGAGGGCTGGTGTAACCAAAGTGTCGAAGAGCCACCCCTTTGTGCGGGGCTCCTGAAAATATGCCTGGTGGCACTGTCTCTCCATCAAGGCAAGTGCTGCATACCCACGTGTTATGCGGTCACATGCTGCCTGAGACATAGAGAAGACCCCTGATGCTGCTGTAAATGTCACTCCCAAGTAAACATATGATCCGACCACCTCAATCGGTCCCCTCAATCGGTCCACCTGCTGCTGTGAACAAACTATGTCTGCGTACCTGTGCTGATGTATGAAAGATCATGGCCTTGGTTTTACCAAGGTTCACAGATAACCCTCTGTGTGTGCAAAAGTCATCTAGGCCATGTAGATGCTGCTGTAGACCTTCTGCAGACTCTGAAACCAGTACAATGTCATCAGCGTATAGAAGAATATGGATAGTGGACCCACGTACCTCAATGCCATCACCCCCCTGCTGCTGTATGTAGTCCACTATCTCATCAATGTAGAGACCAAAGAGGGTGGGTGAAAGAGGGCATCCTTGCTTCACCCCGATAGTGCTAGCAAGTGGATGAGATAAGCCCCCCGGACATCTGACTCTGCCAGATACTCTCTCATATAAGGCGTAGATCCCCCATATCATCTCCTCTGGAGCTCCGATATCAAGTAGTCGTCTGAAGAGTCGTCCCCTCGGAACGGTGTCAAATGCTTTGCGGAAGTCCACAAAGCAGCAATATAATCTCCTCTTCCTCACCCTTCCTTGGTCGATCAGGCATTTGAGTGTGAAGATGTGGTCAATGGTAGAGTAATCTCGTCTGAAGCTTGCCTGTCCCGGAGCTCTGATACCCTTCCTGTCAGCGAGAGTACTCAACTCTGTCTCTAGTACCGCCCCATATAACTTGGCCAATATAGGGCCAATCATGATCGTCCGGTACGTAGCTGGATCCATAGTATCTCCTGACTTATGAATGGGCACTATGGTGTGCTCAGTCCATGAGTCAGGGAACCCTTCAACCAGTGCACTGTTGAAGAGGTGGGCAATGAGCGGTGCAAGGGTCGTGCCTTCGTAGATGAGGTGCTCAGCTTGTAAACCGAAAAGGTCATGGGCCCTTCCATGCTGTAGACGGGCAATAGCGCGTCCCACCATAGTGGGTGTGAAGAAGTCAGAGGTAGTAGGACGTGAGCTCTTCGGTCTGGGAATGGGGGGCTTGTCTGGGATCTCGTATAGGCTCTGTGCATAGCTATGCCAAGTGCTTGGGTCTCGGATGGGTGTCTGCTGTCTCCTCTCTCTCAAATGTCGCCATGCCACTGCACTGTCTCGACTCATGAGTAAATGATAAATGTCCTAGTACTGTCTTTCCTCCCAATCTCGTCGTTTGCGGCGAGTAAGGCTCTGCATGCGACGTTGTGCCTGTGTGTGTGTAATATCCCCTCTATGCTCTAAAATGCGTAGGTGCTTCCGTAGCTCGCGGCAATCTACATCATACCAGCGGTTCTGAGGCATGGAACTTGTGCGTGGAGGGTGTATATATGTGCGGTGTGGGAAACTGCAGAGAGCTGAGTCGTGTAGGATGGTGGTGAACTGTGATGTAAGTGTATCCAAGGGTGAGAGTGGATCGAGGGAGAGTAGGCTGGTGTGTAAATGGTGTGCATAAACGTGTGAGAGCTCGTGTGTGAAGTGTATCGTGATGTGTGTCTCCGTGGGTGAGGGAGGGTCTAATGGAATAGGAGATGAGAGTGTGAATGTGGTAAATGTATGGTCAGCACCAAGTGGGCGTCGTCCAATAGTAAGTGAGGTGATGAGTGAAGCTCCAGAGGTGGTACCCAAAATGTAGTCCACTGTGCTCTCGCCTCCCCCGTGAGGGAAGCAAGCAAGTCCGCCCGAACCTGGCCAACGATGCATCCCGTTATATATAACGAGCTGATGTCGGCTGCCTAGCTCAAGCAGATGTCTGCCATACCCTGTGGTATCCTGACCCATATCTTCCGATACTGTGCTGGTGCTCATCTCCTCTGGGTCTCTGGCTCTCATGAGATGTGGGTGATCCATGTCATATGCATCGCACTGATGTGACTGAGTGCATCCATTGAAGAGAGAGAGAGAGAGAGAGATAGAGAGAGAGAGAGATAGAGAGAGAGAGAGAGGGCTAATGTTAGGGTTTAGAACATGTTAGGGAAGAGAGAGAGAGAGGGCTAGGGTTAGGGTTTCAAGCCGCGTAGGTTTAGAGTTTGGGGGTAGCATTGGGATTAGGTAATGGTGGGGAATAGGGTTAGGGTTAGGGTTTTGAGCTAAGGTAGGATTATTGAACCATGTTGGGTCGACATAGTGATACACATAGTTCCTCATCAATCTATATATAGAGAGAGAAATACTTACAAGCCAAGGGTCAAGTTCACTTGTGTCGAGTGTAATTGCAATTTGTCATCATGCCTCGTGAGGTTTCATCACTATAGACTATCCATACCACTCATAATGAGTTGATGATTAGTTTTGCATATGGTTCTGCCAAGGATACCCAATCCTACTCAACTTTCATGGCCCTCTTCTATGCATGTGTATTTGCCACATTGAATGAAGAGCTTGGTTATTTCTCGAGTTGCTTCATTCATTGATTTTTTTTGTATTCCAGCCCTCACATTATCTTTCACAAATATATTACTCTCTGGAATCTTGGGTCTAGGATCCACAGAGATGCACATTGAGCTAATGATCCCTGTGCGTGGCCTTCTTGCATCTTATGTGGCTTACCGTCTGAAACCACTCAATCCTCACACCTTACGAGCACCAAACTTAATACATGGACACATTGGACTACCTTGAGAGCAAGATAACTTAAGAGTACATAGAGAATTTGACTACGCGAAAAAATTAAGTCTTCATGGAAGATACAATTCAAGCTCAACCTTATATTCAACTTTGAGATTCATATGATAAGTCTCTATGAAGATGTTGAATATAATGTTGGAGAGTTATACATTCCAAGAAGGGTCACATCAGAATTTTGGAAGATTGTAACTACTATAGTAGCAATATACAATTTATATTTGTTGGATTTGTTGGATTTTTAGATTGGAGAACATTGCTTCCTTGTGTACGTGTTAAGTGATGTTCATTTACAAGTCAATCTTCTACTGCTCCTCGGGGTTTGTCATTGAACCATATTTGGGAGTTGAGAATACATCTTCATGGCCACAAAGGAAGATTTATGTGAGCAAGGAGGGGTTTTATCTGTACATTCAAAACCATATGATGGACTTATAACACCTTGTATTTGTGTCTGTATACAATAGTTTAGGTGAGAGCAACTTGGCCAATCCGTTTCTAAATTTGAAAAGCAACTTGACATATGTCAAGGTCTCACATAACTTGGAAAATTAGATCGAATGGTTGATATGTATGCCATGTGGCATTGGAGAACTCAATAAAAATTTGTAAAACCTCAATCTCAAAAAATCCACCTAGATTTGCAGCGGGATTCAAAGGACTCGGCTTTTGAGCTTTTTTGCTTGAAAAATCAGGGCACATAAAGTCTATGTAAAGTCCAAGTGTTAGGGGTTCATATACCATATATTTTTGGAGTGTTTTACTTGAGCTTGTGTAGGAGAAGAGGTCCCTTCAACTTGGAGAGGTAGAGCTGTGTCTTCTTCATCATCTACAAGGTGTGCAGCAGCTTGGACCTTATCTGTTCGGAGGAGGTCATCTTCAGCTTTGGATATTGTGGAGTTATGGACAGCTTGTATCTCTTGCATATTCTCTATGCTATTTGTAACTTCATGTGCTTCAACATGGAATGTGATGATCATATCTGGACCATTGCTTCTTTATTCTCTCTCATGTATTGTCTATTCTCCATCTTATCTCTATTTTCTCTATACTACATTCTAAGCAATATAAGCTTTCTTTGACAATCTCTATGCTTGTTTTATGTTCCTTGCATATTTGTGTGTGCTTTTGGTTCCGTTTTGATGGTGATGGGCATTTGACATGGTTGTGGTGAAGACATATGCTACGTGACATTGTGAAAGCTTACTTTGTCATAATGCCATGTTAGTGGAGGCCCTATTCCATACAGTTGTGCTGGTATACAAAATTTATAAGGTGCATACAGGGATTGTTTTGCTTTTCAGCCACTGGACTGTTACGAGACTGAATGGGTAGAGCTCAATGTTACATTTAGACATGATCCATGATTTTTTAATATTATTAATAATAATATAAATGTTTGTACTCTCCCGAGTGGGTACTTCAATGCTCCATTTCAATGTATGCTTTTCGGTCTTTTCTACTTGTTTCTTTGGCCTTCTCCCTTGCTTGTTTTTGGTTAACACTGTGAAGCCATAATGGTTCCTTTTATCTCATTTATGTAGGAGATTAAGGAAGCATGCCAATCAGTCTCAGGAAGATCTTGGAATGTTGAAGAAAGGTTTTGAAGCTCTAAAATCACTGATTGTGTGAATTCATTTTGAGATGTTCCAGTTATGATTGTGCTTGATGAACAGAGTCTGGACATTTCCAAAGTCCAACATTGATGAGCTTGTGCAGGCACTCAAAAGAGTACGGAATCCAGCAGTTTTGGTAAACATAAACCTATTTCAGCTTAGGAAGGGATGTAAGGTATCACAGTTCCGAAAACAGATCAATGTTTGCATTGTTTGTAATGCAGATTGAGGCTACTCCTCCTTTGAAGCTGCCAGAGTCTTCAAACATTTGTGATGATGGTTAAAACATTATCCTCCAAAGAAACTGTTATTTTTTCCCATAATCTTGTTTAAAATGTTAGTCTGACTTTCTCTTTTTGATGACTGTAGATTCCTTTAGAGGCACTGCTATTCCTCGTGTAGCCCTCTGGTCACCATCCAAAAAGCAATCAGGCCCTAAAACTCTATCATCTCAGTCACAAGAATTAAACCAATCGCAAACTTTCCCCACGAAAATTTCTGTCAAGCTGAGCTTGCATGAGAGTGGTAACATTGCTGCCAAGTTTGAGTATGAGCAGGTTAGCAATAAGTTATGCTCCATCTTCTACATGCATTTTCAAGGTTGAATGCATTGTGAGGAGCTTTTTCTGTATAATAGCGGTTAGTTGCTGCATTTAAGTCAATACCAGGAGCTGAGTGGCGTCCTCGAGAAAGGTAAGTATCACATCATTTTCAGGAAAATAATCAGGAGGATTTCGTCTGACATTATGTTTGACTTTTAGAGTATGGTTGTTTCCCTTATCATCTTTGGATGAAGCAGAGAAAATCTTATCAAATGTTGACAACATGATCGTAAATGTAAGTAAATGAGGTGCCGTTCATGGTGATAGGCGTGTCTGTAAATCATGCTAAGTCTATATTGTCTAAACATGGAGTGGTTGCTTTTGGGTATAAGATGTAACTTATATAACTTCTGGAATGTCCCTTTCGAGGTGCTTTTAGAACCTTAATTCGCTTTTTACAGATTGAGCATTTGGAGCCACTTGTACGGCGTGCACTCGAGGTCTCCTTGGCTATGCCAGATTTAAGAGGTCAGACAGTCTCTTCACATAGCCAATAATTGTTTGTGCTGAGTTATTCTTTTTTTTCCCTTTACATTATAGGGGCGTATATTAGCTTGATGTTCATATTTGTTCTCTCTTTTTGATTAACAGAAAGTTATGACAGGATACCTATTGAAGTTGAGAAAAGGTTGCTCCCATTCCAGCGGGATGGAGTAAAGTAAGAACTACCAGCTTCTTCATAGTAGATATGTGAGCCTCAGGGCATGCCTGAAAATTTTATTTAGTGGGTATAATGATTTTGTTTGTTGATTAGATGAGAATTTGCTATTGCTTTGCAAGACTAAAATCCTAAAATTTCTACAAGTTTAATTCCATCATCACTGTCCATTGCATCCTTTTCTCCATTCAGCTGGGACCTTTCATGAGGCATTCTCGTGCTTGCAGCTTGCTCCTTTGATTTCAGTAATGATATATGAGCAATCATTGTAGGCGTATCACTTTATTTCTAATTCTGCACAATTATGGTGGTCTGAAATTTCCCTTGAATGTGTAATTTGTTAAAGAATCTTTTTAATGTATAAGGTGACCGAAGACCTGATTACATTTTACAATATAAAACACAATATAATTGGACCGACTAATTTGAACTAGTCTGATAGAAGCATATGGATCTAAAACAAAGTCAAAAGATTTACTGACAAAAATAGGTCATTAATGCTTCTTATTCCTTCTGAGTCTGATGCTGAAACCCGGAGTCTTCTGATGAAGAGGGTTGGCATTGATGGTTGAGGCTGAGGGAAGAGCCTGAACTAATAGGCAGATCTGCTGATGGCTGCAATAAGAAAGCTCCTACACTCCAATGCTCCTAACCTCAGAATATGTGGGAGAATGATGAGAAAAGAGGAGGAAAGGGTAGACCACTTACCTAGGCCTGCATACCATAGACATGCATAAGAGTTCACGAAGAAGAAGAAAAGAGGCAAAAAAAGAAGAGTTATGGGACTCCACTTCTTCAAGTTAGTCTCTCATCAAAATGACAAGAACCCCTACCAAATGAGAAGAGTCTGGCTTAAATACAGTGCCTTTAATTAGGTTTTTTAACACAAATGGATCAAACACTTCTCAAAGTTAGTCCTGATGATAATATATTTCATAAAATATTACAAAGTATTGTACATGGTTAGGATTTGCAACTAGAAGATTCCTTTAGCATATTTACAAGGCTTGTTGTACATCAAAATGGGCTTTGTTAATAAGTAATGAGAAGTTCTTTGAAAAAACTTGATATGCCTTTAAGCTCTGTCTCCACTTTGTAGCTCCTTCTTGCTTTTCTTTTACTTCACTTCAATGCGCCGTGCAACACTCTTCCCCTCCTAGTGTCTGATGTCCTCGAGAGACCCCTTTGGTATCTGCGATGGGTGTGAGTTGTCGATATCTTTGCGAGCGAGCTTCTTCAAGAGTCATTGATAGGTGACTTTGCAAATGAAGATCTTTAGTCCTTTGATGTGTTGCATTGCCTTCCTGTATGAGCTCCTTCTTTTTTTACTTCCTCTTATCTCTTTGGGTTCTTCTTCCCTACTTGCTCTTGAAAATTGATGAGTTGACTTTATTTAATGTATCCACATGAGTGGTTCAACATGAGACATGAGTATGGTTGCATCAGTTTGCGTATTTATACCCACAAGGCATGAATTCAGTGCTGTACGGTTCTATAGATATGGTGCTGTACGGCTCTTCTTGTTCTTGGGGCAAAAACGCATCGATCATCATGTATGTTCATCCAGTTTGGTGTGGTGCTGTTATTACATTCGGTTCCTATCGATGTTTTTTTACTTATGTAAAGTGAAACTTACTTTTTCTTGTGGTAATCTCTATGTAGCAATGGAAAGGAAAAATACTCGCTACACAAAACTGTGTAGGCTGAAAACAACAAAAGGGGGGGAGGGAGGGAGAGAGAGAGAGAGAGAGAGAGAGAGAGAGAGAGAGAGAGAGAGAGAGAGAGAGAGAGAGAGAGAGAGAGAGAGAGAGAGAGAGAGAGAGAGAGAGAGAGAGAGAGAGAGAGAGAGAGAGAGAGAGAGAGAGAGAGAGAGAGAGAGTTTAATGTCTATTAGAGGCCAAAATTGGCCTATGAGACAAAACATATACATCAGTATGATCCAAACCACTGTGATCCCAAAAGGAAATTAAAGTGTGGGTACAAAACATAGTATAAAAGGAGAATAGCTGGCATCAAGGATATGGGGTGCTATGGGTATGCACTCTATATGCTCAATAGGTGATGTACAAATCCGACATGCATACGGAGGAGAGGCTCGGTGGTGTCATAACGCTCTAAGTGCCTGGAGTGGGTGTAGGATATAGTGCATCGGTGGGTAAGGCATCGTGGCGATCCTCAAAATGCTCTGCACATCGAGATCCACACTGGTGCGTTGCTGACGTCTCCGTATTTCCATGTCATGGCGTGCGTGAATCGCTTGAATCTCTCTCGTGGGGACTTGCTCTCCGGAGTGGGGGTCTTGGTCGTCGACGCTGTCGTCTAAGCTCCTCTACTCTCTGTAATGTGACACCCTGAGTCAAGTTGGGTCCTCGGGTGGCTGTGGGTCTGAAAAAATTTGTAATAGATGTCTGGGGGGCAAAGTGTATGTCCATCCAATGCTGGAGAAGTGATGCTCGGCGGTGCTGGAGCTCTACTAGGAAGCGACCTAGAGGGCTCTGGTCCTCCGTCTCCAATAAAGTCCTTATCTCTTTGGCCCCCCTGAAGAGCTTTGGGTAGCGGTCTTTGATGTCCTCGTATGCCTTGCATCTACATGTGTAGTGCTCCTCGTCCTCCACCTCCTCTCGGCATATCCTGCATAATCTTTCGTCCCTCGGGGTATGTGTCGCTCGCCCAACCTCAATCTCGAGCTGGTGTGATGATACTCTGAGCTGCCCAATGGCCACTCTCTCTACTGGAGCCATGTATGTATCCATGTATCGTGGTCTCTCGATGAAACCATGCGCTGTCAGAGTCAGGAAGTGCTCTCTGTAGTGTTGCCTCTTTGTAGGAAGAGGCTCCCGTGGTGCTATCCATGTCTCCCTGACGTGTATCTTGTAGTAGGTCTTGACGGATGATCCTGTTCCTCTGCGAACGAGAGAGGGTAATGTAGGGGGAAGAGAGGTCATACTGAAAAGAGGGGAGATCTGTAATGCTCATGCCATGGTCTGCTAACCATCGGTAGGTCTCTGCATACCATACTCTCTCATGCCCTGTCTCTTCCAAATGTCTAGAGCTCTCAAATGCAAGCCTGGTGATTCGGTTGGTGGGGAGCTCTCTGACTCTCAGAATAAAGGTCACTAGCTGAAAGAGGTCCTCCACTAGCATCGGTGGCGTGCCAAGCTCAGCTCGTATAATGTCGTGTGGAACGGAGGGCTTGCTGCGGAGCAAGCGTGAGATCGTGGTGACTTGGGGCCTCTCAATCCGTGTCCGCATCGCCTCCGTGATCCCTGGTGCCCATATTGCCATTAAGTACATCAATGCAAGTGTCACTAGGGTATCAAAGAGCCACCCCTTAGTCCGGGGCTCCTGAAAATGTGCCTGAAAGCAGGTCTCTCCAATCCTGCAAGTGCCGCATAGCCTCGCGTCAATCTCTCTCTCGTTGCCTGTGCCATGGAGAATACCCTTGTGCTACCTGAGAAGGTGACACCTAAGTAGACATAGGAGTCCACTACCTCTATCTGTCCTCAAGCTTCGACGAAAGAGGCGCGATGGCGTACTGTCCAGGAGGTATGGAAGATCATGACCTTGGTCTTGCCAAGGTTCACTGTGAGTCCTCTCTCCATGCAGAAAGGTATAGAGCGCCTATAAATGTGACTGTAGCCCCTCCTCTGACTATGAAAGGAGGACAATGTCATTAGCATATAATAGTATGTGTACTGACGTACCTCCGAGGTCTCCTCCTAGCCCTCCTGCTCATTGTATATAGTCTGTGATCTCATCGATGTAGAGACCAAAGAGAGTGGGTGAGAGAGGGCAACCTTGTTTCACACCAATGGTGCTAACAAGGCTGTCTTATAGGCCGTCGGGGCAGCGCACCTTGCCTGTGACTTGTGCATACAAAGCATGGATGGCCCATAGCATGTCTTATGGTATCTGTAACTCTTGGAGTCTCCGTAGTAGTCTCTCTCAAGGGACCATGTCAAAGGCTTTGCGGAAATCCACAAAGCAACAGTATAGTCTCCGCTTCCTCGCCTTCGCTCTCTCAATCAAGCAACGAAGTATGAAGATATGGTCGATAGTGGAAAAAGTGCGACGGAAGCTTGCTTGACCGGGTGCTCTGATCCCAACTGCCTCAATGTGCTACTGAGCTCTGCCTCTAGTACAGCCCCGTAGATCTTGGCCAAGATGTGGCCTATCATAATAGTCCTGTAGTTCCCTGGGTCCATCATATCGCCGGACTTATGGATAGGCGCAAATGGTATGCATAGTCCACGAGTCAAGTAATCCCTCAACCAAAGCACGGTTGAAGAGATGGGCGATCAGGTGGGAAAGTACATTGACTGCGTATATAAAGTGCTTGCCATGTAGTCTTGTGTGGTCTGTTGAACGGCCATGATGTAGCCTATGGATGGCCTGTCGTACCATGCCTGCCCTGAATAGGGTGGATATCACAGGACGCGGTGTGGGAGGGATCAGCAATGGCGACTATCCTGGGATGTCATATAACCTCTGGGTGTAGGTGTGCCAGGTCTAAGGATCTGCTATGGGCGTAGGTGGGTGTGGCTCGCGTAGTGCCCTCCACGCAGTGGCGCAATCCCTACTCATGAGAAGGTCAAACAACTCTGCCTCTTGTCGCTCCTCGAAAGCTCGCCGCTTCCGGCGTTTGAGCGCTCGCATCTTTCGTTGTGCCTCCCTCTCTATGATGGATCCCAAAATACTTTGTGCTTTGAGATGTCGGTATAGTTGTCTACACTCATCGTACCATCTATTATGGGGTGTATGCCCCAGCTCTGTTGGATGTGTGGTGTTGTGGGTGGTGTATGGGAAGCTGAGAGTAGCGGATGTGTGGAGGATCGAGGAGAAGTGGGCTGTGAGGGTATCCAATGGGGCGGAGGGATCAAGGGAGTAGATGCGCTCTCGAACATGGGAACTATAGATGTGTGCTAGCTCATGTCTAAAGTGAATGGTGTTATGGGCATGTGGTGGTATGGTGGCGGGGAGGGATATGCATGGTGTGCCGCGTATGGATAGGGCGAGATATGCGTGATCAGCTCCAATCGGTGTGGGTGGGATGGTGAATGAGGGGATGAGATGTGTCGCCTCCGGGGGTCCGATAACATAGTCTACCACAGTGCCTCCATGCGGTGTCGTGGGTGGAATGCAAGTGAGACCACCCGAGGTGGGCCAAGTCTCCATCCCATTATATATAATGAGACCGTGTGCTTCTCCCATCTGGAGTAGGTGTCAGCCGTATGAGGTGGGTGTGGCGGTGTCGATCGAGGCTCTGAGTGTAGACCTGTCCTCGATGGTGCGAAGCATCTCAGGGTCATCAAAGTCATAGATATCACACTGGTGACTCTGAGTGTGGGCATTGAAGTCTCCTACAAGGAAGACTTCACCCATCCTGGTATACTCCATAATGGTGTCACGGAGGCAGTCATATGGGGATGCGGTGTCTGGTCCCTCCCTCTCTGAGGGCTGCTCAAGGGAATGTGTGAAGCGTGAGCCGATGGGTGCAATATAGCATACGGCGAAATACACTTCTCTCTCCTCTGATAGCCGGAGGCGTATCCACATGAATCGTGCCTATGGGTCTCTGGCTACCACCTGTACCCTTTGCTTTAACTGTCTATAGAGCACGGCTACTCCCCTTGATCCTTGTGTGGTGTGCTTTCTCATCTATCGGCAGTGAACTGACTCCCACATATAGCCCTCAATCCTTGGTAGGCTCCTCCCCGGGCTCTCGTGTCTCTCTATCAAGAAGATCATGTCTCTTCCCTCCATCACCTCCTCGAGGCGTCTTGGATGTGTCCACAAAGATCCATTGCAGTTCCAAACAGCAAGGAGCACCTCGTGTTGTGCTTTCTCATAGGCCGCGAATCCCTAGTCAATTGGTCGTCCATCGATGATGACATGACCATCTTTGTATAGGGCACGGCATGCATGCACGTCTGTGCTATACCTGCATCCGTGTGAGATCGTCATCCGTCTGCATGCATGGGGGAGAGGGAGGGGGGGGGAGAGAGAGAGAGAGAGAGAGAGAGAGAGAGAGAGAGAGAGAGAGAGAGAGAGAGAGAGAGAGAGAGAGAGAGAGAGAGAGAGAGAGAGAGAGAGAGAGAGAGAGAGAGAGAGAGAGAAAGAAAGAAAGAAAGAAAGAAAGAAAGTCATATTAACATCTTCTGGAGGCCAAACTTGGCCTATGAGACAAAAACCATGCACAAGTGTAGTAACCCTATGTAGAAGATAAAAAAAGTATATCGCTACACAAAGCTATATAGGGCTTGAAAAGGCTGGGGAGACGTGGCTCCGACTCTGCAGATAGTGGCCACCTAATACATGGGGGATCCAAAATGTGAGTAAAACGCCCTAGCTACTGGTGATGGGTGGAGGTGGGTGTAGTATGTGGTACATCGGTGGTGGTCTGAGTGCCTCCTGAAGGAAGACAACCCAGGGGGTGGTGGTACGCCTATGCTCCATCATGTGGTCGTAGGCAATCTTGATGCGTGAGATATCCTCCTGATATAGTCGTGGTCGACGATATCCGCCCATGCGTGGTCGGCGCCGTGCTCTCTGTGCTGCTGCCTGGTGGAGTGTGAGCCCTATGGATGGACCTCTCTGATGTAGCTCAACTCGCTGAAAGAATTGGGTAATGGTCTGCTGGGTACTCACCCGTGGCTGATGTATGGGCTGTAGTGACCGCTCTCGCCTCTCGTATGCTTCTGTGAGAAAGCGTCCCAAGCGTCTCTGGTCTCCCATAGTCATGCACAGCTGGAATGACTCCTCGATATGGAATTGTGCTCGTAGGTCTAAGTATGCTGGACATCTGATAACAAAATGCTCCTCACTCTCTACCTCTGTCTGGCATACTGGGCACCACCTCTCCTCACGGGGGACTCCCTTGGACCGACCCCTCTCAATCTCGAGCTGATGTGATGAAACCCGGAGCTGCCCAATGACGACTCGTAGGTGGTGGGGAAGGTAGGTCTGCATGTATCTCGGAATCTCGATGAAGCCCGTGCCCGATATATGTAGAAAATGCTCGCGGTAGTAGAGCATTTTCGGTGGCAATGTACCCCTAGGGCTCACCCATGTCCTCTGTATGTATGTATGCCAGATCTCCTGACGAATGATCCTATTCCTCTCTTGATGAGAGAGTGAGTAGGTGGGTGCATGAGAGTCGTACTGTAGTGGTGGTAGCCTGTCTATGTCAAAGCCATGGTGGGCAAGCCAGTCTCGTGTCTGTGCATACCATGAGGAGGTGTCGCCTGCTAATGCCATATCATGTGATGCCAGGAAAGCACGATAGGCGATGCGCTCTATATCCATGCTCCGAAGTCTGTGTAATAGGCATACTGTCTGGAATAGTGCCTCAACTAGCATCGGTGGTGCAGCGAGCTATGCTCTAATGATATCATGTGGTACTGAAGGTTTGCTGCGGATAAGTCTGGCAATCATGAGGATCTGTGGCCTCTCTAATGCTGTCCATACTGATGTAGCTAATCCTGGTCCCCATATGGCTGCCCCATACATGAGCGTTGGCGTAACCAAAGTGTCAAAGAGCCACCCCTTTGTGCGAGGCTCCTGAAAATATGCCTGGTGGCACTGTCTCTCCATCAAAGCTAGTGCTGCATACCCACGTGTGATGCGGTCACGGGCTGCCTTAGCCATAGAGAAGACCCATGATGCTGCTGTAAATGTCACCCCCAAGTAAACATATGATCCGACCACCTCGATCGGTCCACCTGCTGCTGTGAACAAACTATGTCTGCGTACCTATGCTGATGTATGAAAGATCAAGACCTTGGTTTTACCAAGGTTCACAGATAACCCTCTGTGTCTGCAAAAGTCATCTAGGCCGTGTAGATGATGCTGTAGACCTTCTGCAGACTCTGAAACCAATACAATATCATCGGCGTATAAAAGAATATGGACAGTGGACCCGTGTACCTCAATGCCATCTCCGCCCTGTTGCTATATGAAGTCCACTATCTCATCAATGTAAAGACTAAAGAGGGTGGGTGAGAGAGGGCATCCTTGCTTCACCCCGATAGTGCTAGCAAGTGGATCAGATAAGCCCCCTGGACATCTGACTCTACCAGATACTCTCTCGTATAAGGCGTAGATCCCCTATATCATCTCCTCCGGAGCTCCGATGTCAACTAGTCGTCTGAAGAGTGGATCCCTGGGAACAGTGTCAAATGCTTTGCGGAAGTCCACAAAGCAACAATATAATCTCCTTTTCCTCACCCTTGCCTGGTCGATCAGGCATCTGAGTGTGAAGATGTGGTCAAGGGTAGAGTAATCTCGTCTGAAACCTTCCTGTCCTAGAGCCCTGATGCCCTTCCTCTCAGCGAGAGTACTCAACTCTGTCTCTAGTACCGCCCCATATAACTTGGCCAATATAGGGCCAATCATGATCGTCCGGTATGTAGCTGGATCCATAGTATCACCTGACTTATGAATGGGCACTATGGTGTGCTCAGTCCATGAGTCTGGGAACCCTTCAACCAATGCACGGTTGAAGAGATGGGCAATGAGCGGTGCGAGAGTCGTGCCTCCATAGATGAGGTGCTCTGCCTGTAAATCGAAATGATCATGGGCCCTGCCATGCTGCAGCCGGGCAATAGCGCATCCCACCATAGTGGGTGTGAAGAAGTCAGAGGTAGTAGGACGTGAGCTCTACGGTCTGGGAATGGGAGGCTGTTCTGGGATCTCGTATAGGCTCCGTGCATAGCTATGCCAAGTGCTCGGGTCTCGGATAGGTGTCTGCTGTCTCCTCTCTCTCAAATGTCGCCATGCCACTACACTGTCTCGACTCATGAGCAAATGGTAAATATCCCAATACTGTCTCTCCAGCGTCTTCCAAAGGCCAAACTTGGCCTATGAGAAAATCATATACAACTAACTGTGGTAATCTCTCTGTAGCAATGGAAAGGAAAAATACTCGCTACACAAAACTGTGTAGGCTGAAAACAACAAAGGATGGTGTACCTGGTAATGAGGAGGTAGTGGGAATAAAATAATGGTGCCTTGGTGAGCGTGGCTGTGGCTCAGCAGATAATGACCACCTGATATAGGGGGACCCATGAGGGAGTGAATGTGTATACCCTAACTGGTGATGATGGGTAGAGGTGGGTGGAGTATGTGGTACATTGGTAGCGGTAGGAGTGCCTCCTGGAGGAAGCTTGTCCAAGTGTGGTGATGCACCTGTGCTCCATCATGTAGTCGTTGGCTATCTTGATGTGTGAGATATCCTCTTGGTGGAGTCGTGGTCATCGGTACCCAACCAGATGCGATTGGCGTTGCACTCTCTGTGCCGCTGCTTGCTGGAGCATGAGCCCTATGCCTCTGGGTGGCGGGTCCGTGCGACGTGGACCAACGCGCTCAAAAAGCTGAGTAATAATCTGCTGGGTACTCACTCGTGTCTTGTGTGTAGGCTGTAGCATCTGATCTCGTCTCTCATATGCAGCCATGAGGAAACGCCCCATCCTCCGGTGGCCTGCAGTGGTCATGCACAACTGGAGTGACTCCTCTATCTGGAATTGTGCTCTTAGGTCCGAGTATGCTTGGCATATGATAACGAGGTGCTCCTTACTCTATCTTTGTATGGCATATTGGGCACCACCTCTCTCTCGAGGGACTCCTCTAGCCCGACCCCTCTTGATCTCGAGCTCATGTGATGAAACTTGAAGCTGCCCAATGATGACTCGAAGGTGGTGTGGTAGGTATGTCTGCATGTAGCGTGGAGTCTCAATAAAGTCGTGGTCTGAGATCCGTAGAAAATGCTCATGGTAGTGAAGCATTTTCGGTGTCAATGTCCTCCCCGGGCTGATCCATGTCCTCTGTGTGTATGTATGCCATATCTCTTGACAGATGATCCTATTTCTCTCTTTGTGGGAGAGCGAATAGGTGGGAACCTGGGAGTCGTACTGTATTGGTGGTAGTCGGTCTATGTCAAAACTATGGAGGGTAAGCCAATTCTGTGTCTGTGCATACCATGAGGTGTCGTCTCCGGCTAGTGCCATGTCGTGTGATGCCTGGAAAGCTCTGTAAATGATGCGCTCTGTGTCCATGCTTTGGATCTTGTGTAAGCCAATTCTGTGTCTGTGCATACCATGAGGTGTCGTCTCCGGCTAGTGCCACGTCGTGTGATGCTTGGTCTATGTCAAAACTATGGAGGGTAAGCCAATTCTGTGTCTGTGCATACCATGAGGTGTCGTCTCCGGCTAGTGCCATGTCTTGTGATGCCTGGAAAGCTATGTAAATGATGCGCTCAGTATCCATGCTTTTGGATCCTGTGTAATAAGCATACTGTTTGGAAGAGTGCCTCTACCAGCATTGGTGGTGCAACAAGCTCGAAGCCGCATGTGAGAACATCCGAAAGTCATGGGAAAGAAATGGAGTGTCCTTGCTCGTGGATGGATGGAGTGACACACAACGGAGATCTATCCATGGAGTTGTCGCTTACTCCCGAGGTGAGATGTACTTCATATCATCCCATGATGCATCTGAGACAGGAAAGTCAGCCGATGTGCTTGGTTCTGAGTGGGCAAGTGCCATAGAAATGGTGGGTCCAGCAAATGTTGTAGCCATTGTAGCCGATGAAGAAGCCGCAAACAGAGCAGCAGCCCAAATCATTGAACATATGTATCCTCATATCAGTGTTTGCTTTTGCATGGCTCATTGCCTAAATAATATTCTCAAAGACATTGGCACTTTGGATTGGATTTTGCCTTCAATCAATTAGGCAAATGCATTAGTGAGCTTCATCAACAATCATACTCGTGTGAAGAATGAGTTCAGCAAAAGATCTACTCTTGTTTTGCTGAAATATGCTGAAACACGATTTGCATATAACTTCATCATGTTACACTGTGTTGTGAAGTGTAGTGGTGTTTTAAGAGGCTTACTATTGAGTGATGAATTTGCAGCAATGCCAGAGGCTTCCACTACAGCAGGAAATGAATTCAGAAAACTAGCAGATAATGCAGCATGGTGGGAGAATATTAGCCGCATAGTGGATATCATGCGACCACTTGTGCACTTGCTAAGAGTGGTGGATTCTATGGACCCATGCATTGACAAAGTATATGAAGCTATGGATCGAACCATAGAGTCACTTAAGAAGCTAGTGCAAGAGGATGAGAAGTATGAAGAAATTTCATCAATATGTGTTCGACGATGGAATGCCTATTACTCCCCACTCCATGCAGTGGCATTCATGGTGGACCCTGAATTCCAAGATAAGAAACAATATGCTGATCCGGAGGTAGCAAGTGGATGGAGGACGATATTGGAGAGACTTGTCCCAGATAATGCATCGAGGAGGCTTATTAGAGATCAAGTATCCAAATATAGAACTATGAAAGATGCTTCATTTTCATGTGCAGATGCACAAGAAGATAGGTTTCGTGTCTGCGCTTCTCTATGGTGGGAAGATACTTAGCCAAGCTTGCACTACGAGTTGCCTTGAGCAACTATGGAGTGTTTATGGACATGTAGCCTCTAAGAAGAGGAACAGACTTGGTGTGCAACGTAATGTGCCAGTGATCTTGTCTTTGTCAGTGCAAATTTAAGGATGCTTCGCAAGACCCAAAGCATGGCTTTAGATCCTTTTAGAGAATGGGAGATGGAGGACAAGGTGCAAGGTGAAGAACATGAAGAAGAGGCACATGATTCATAATACTTTGAGCAAGTGGAGATTCAGATTGCACCATGGATTACCACCTCTATTGATGTAGCACAGACTCCCCACTTGGATTCTCCTTGACAGTTTAGACTTTAGTCTTGAGTTATCTTAGATCTATCATGATTCATCTATGCCATATGGGCCATGGTTGTATCTTTTTGGTTCTATTCATGAGATGTACCCTTTTTGATATATGATATGATGATATCTACAGTGTACTCTTTTTTATTCAGTGTATATCTACAATGCGGCAGCAACACATCACACGTTTTCATATATTTCACTTTGGAAGGCTCCTTTTTACTATTTTCTTGTTTATTTGTTCTCTTATAAGATAACAAAACCCTTATGAATGGTTTCCATTTCAAATTAACCTTAAAATCAACATATTTTGAGTGCCGTCCCGGATTGGCGTCCCTCGGAAGGTACAGGTCCCGGTCTCGTCCCCGACCCCGGGACATCACTATCCCTGGGACATGTCATCGTCCCCTGGTGACTATGATTGTGAGAATCTTCTCACAAGGAGACTTGAAAATGGCATGTGTGCTACTCTCGTACCATCCTACTTATCTTCTTGCTCCAATATTAGAAAGCTTCTAGAGTGCTCTAGTGTGACATGTGGCCATCATGCACACTCAGTCTACTTTCAAAGGTGGAACCTTAGGATAACGCCCACGCTAGGAACCTTAGCAACTCATGCTCTTGTTCCAAGACACGCTGAAATATGATCCGGCTTGGATCTGTCTAACATTCTCTTCCCCTCCTAAAGATCATTGTCCTCAATGATCCAAGAGGAGACTAAGAGTTGACACCCTTCCAAGATACCAAATACTTTGGAGCGAATTAGTTCTATATGCAATTATCCTATATAGAATCTCTGTTGGGATATCTGGTTTCACCTTTCTCTGGTGATGGGAAATTTTGAGGAGAGTTGCCTTGGCCTTGGCGTGTGTATCCTTTTTGTGTGAACTTTCAAAAGACTTGGTACTTTTCACCTTTTCTATACTTAAACATATAACTTTGGTCTACTTGACCACTTTATTCTCTTTGACCTACTTGGTCACTTAAAAAAAATAAATAAATTTTTTAAATGATGTCCTAGGATAGAAACATCGAACTTGTCTTCCCTTAAAAAAAAAATTTAAAATGATGTCCTTGAATTCTTAGTTGTGAAACTACTAAGTTCCTTATTCTAATGACCTGGGCAACACTTGCCCTCGTCTTAAGACCTCCCTTGGTCTCTTACTTGAATTAATTTTGTTAATCTAAGAAAATCCATTCCATGATACCATAGATACCACACAGATGTGCATTGATGCCTTGTGGATGATTGTAATAGATAGGAAGTTGATGAGTGTGGCAAGGGCAAACATAGAGGTTGCACATCATGTGCA
Source organism: Ceratopteris richardii (assembly GCA_020310875.1). Classification (NCBI taxonomy): domain Eukaryota; kingdom Viridiplantae; phylum Streptophyta; class Polypodiopsida; order Polypodiales; family Pteridaceae; genus Ceratopteris; species Ceratopteris richardii. Next base: position 13,087,102 of record CM035414.1, on the reverse strand, counting down.
AAGAAAAGTTTAGGACATGGATTTTTGGGAAGAGATAGGCAACATGTTCGGTGTCTTGGGACATATTCATATATTTTTACAAAATGTTGACATGGAGGGTTCAACCCTCAGACTTGTGTACCATATGTACACAAGAATGATAGAGGTGATCATCACCATCCAAGTATGTCGTATATATTTTTTGGTTAAATGATTTATTGTTTATTTATTAAAGCTGTATCTGAATTTTGAAACTTGAAGTTCATTTTTGAAATTTGTTTTTATCTTACAATGTAGATCTGATGAGATACCGTAGCTTATGGAGCTGTGATGGGATTTTATGTCACAACCTATTGATGGGTTGGTGCTAATATTCCATCCATACTTCAAAAGTACGAGATTATGGAGTTAGGGATCACTATGACATATGCAAAATTTATATATGGAGTGTATTGTAACTGAGAATGAGTAAAATCACTTTTGATAGCAAATTCTTGACATATATGGGAAGCATCAGTATAGCGAATGCGCGTTCCACATCTTTGTAGTCTGATGTTACATCTCATGTGCTCGAATGGTGGAATCATTATAGCTATGGGTATCCCACGATCGAGTCATATGCATTACGAGTGTTATCCCATGTATTTTTCTATGTTTTCAACTTTTTGTGTTTATTGTGATTATTTATTCAGATTTCCCATTTGATTTCAATTAGGGAAATATAATTAACAATATATGAATTGATATCAATCTTAGGACTGTTTGGAGAGTGCATGTGAACGTGATTGAAGTGCATTCTCATTGGTGCACACCAAATTACACAACTTTCTTAGTGTGGTGCAACTATAGCACGTGGTATGTCCAAGACAAGTCTGTAAATATTTTATGTATCTTATGACTTGTCACTTATAACTTTATAAGTGTTGAAGCTAAAAAATGTCATTTTAATCAATTTTATAGGTTTCTCCTATTGCATTTAAGGAGAGTTTTACACCGTATGAGGATGGAGGATCTGGACGAGACAAGGAGGAGGAGATTTATTGCATGCTCCATGCAGAACTCAAGGTGACCGATCATAGAATTACCAAAGCACTTTCACATGAAGGTCTTTTGGACCCTCCACTAGTGCAATTGCAGTGAGAGGTAGGAGGTGCACAATGCATCTTCGACAGAGATGTGATTCTGCACCATCGAGCGATCATGAGGAGTCTATCGCATAGTCAGTTCTTGTCATGGAACCTGAGTTTGATGATGATGGGAATGACATTACACTATGAGACATTGTATTCTTTTCTCTAGATTCTTCTTCTCTAGTTAGGCATATGCTTTTAGTGACACATGCAAATCTCATCACATGGGGTTGGAAGGTGGCAGGACTTATGTCTATTTTTTGAGTCTCCATGTTTTGTATGACATTATCATATATCAGTATATGCGACGTGCCATGTTGTATAAATGATGATATAAACGATGCTTCATCTCTCCCTCTCTCTCTCTCTCTCTCTCTCTATATATATATATATATATATATATATATATATATATATATATATATATATATATATATATGTGTGTGTGTGTGTGTGTGTGTGTGTGTGTATGTATGTATGTATGTATGTATGTATGTATGTATATATATATGTGTGTGTGTGTGTGTATTTTAATTAATTAATTTATTTATTAGAGTGACCATTGTTGAGATTATTCTTCATTTGACCATTCTATCGGCATGGATGAAGAAGAGTAATCATACCATATGGCACATAGATGATACTAGATAGGCATACACTTTTAGTGTAGGCACTAGACTCTTGAGTTACGAGTATTTTTGTATTTTCATGTTGCCTTTGTATGCAGATTCCATCACATGGTGTTGGGAGGTGGCAAGACTTATGTTCACATGTGACACAAATAATGAAATTTGAATGTATAAATGATGGTATATAGGTGCCTTAAATTTAGTTCACCACTTGCTGCCTCTTCTCTAAGTTTTGACACATGGTAGCAATCTTTCTCAGGTGCAGACGAGTTATGTAACTATGTTTGGCTTCATATGTGACATCATGCCACATCAGGGGCCTAAAAAATTTAACTTTTGTTACCCATTCTTTAGGTTATGATGCATGGCATGACTTTTGTTTTATGGTTGTCTTGTTGTCCTTTTTTTTGTAGTTAACATTGATTTTCATATTAATATTTCCAAAAAGTTTCAAGGAAAATTGTGTTCTACACGTCAGGTGCTAAAAAATCAGCAGAAAGTCTGCTTCTTTGATTGTCTCCATACCTATTGTTTCCATGGGGCACATTCAACATTATGCATCCCATACAACAGCTACCTTTCCATCAAAGGTCTATGTGGCAAAATCACAACAAATTCCTAAGAATTGTTGTATAATTTTTTGCATTATAATGAATATAACACTTAGCAAATTAGAGTCTAAAATAGGGTTTGCAAGGTGGGAAAGTACCTGAGTGGCCAGACAGTTTTAGTTTTTGCTTGTTTTACATTCATTGTGGTTTTAACTTGAAAGAGTGATATGATTGCCAGTTGTTCAGTTCCTCTATCCTTCAGGTTAGTTTGTAATGTTATTCTGAAATTTGAATGTGGATTATGTGATACTATCTGTGGACCTCAAAAGATTATCTTATGAGAGGAAAATTAAGATCTTATTGAGAAAATCCTCAAGGATATTTCAGTAAATGCCTGGCCACTAGGATCCATGTCTTCTATCACCATAAGAAAAGGAACGACTCAGTGCTGGAAAATGATAGTTAGCCTGATAGCATACGAACAATGACATGATTCATGAATCACCTCTTTTCAGATTTGCATTACAACATGGAGGCAGAGCATTAATTGCAGATGAGATGGGACTGGGAAAAACCCTACAGGCCATTGCTTTTACAACTTGTGTCTCGGACGATTGGCCAGTCCTAGTAATTGCACCTTCTTCATTGAGATTGCATTGGGCTACAGTAAGTGATTTCTTTGTGGCTTCGTTGACCTTTGTGAGCAAAAACAGTGCCTTTCAGCAGTTCTCTCAATCTTTGAATCTTTGATAATACAGATGATTAATCAGTGGTTGAAGATACACCCAGCTGAGATTTCGGTAGGCACTATCCTTTCCAATTTTGAGGCAGTTGTGTTTAACGTTCATAGCTTCAACATATCATATGATTGTAGATGCAGTGCAGGTTGTAATGTCTCAGTGCAGTGGGTCAAATAAAGAAGGTTTCAATATTGTACAATCTACTGGAAGCAAAGTCGTAAGGCTTGATGGGCTCTTTAACATTGTTTCTTATGAGCTCGTTTCAAAGCTACAAAATGAAATTGCTGAAGTGGATTTTCAGGTTTGCTACCTACAATCAACAGTCAATCTGCATATACGTGCATGTGTGTGAGTGCAGATGCAAGTGTCTGCATGTGTTCTCACACACACACACACACACACACACACACACACACACACACACACACACGTGTGTAAGTGGGCGCGCACACACACACACACACACACACACACACACACACACACACACACACACACACACACACACACACACACACACGTGTAAGTGGGCACACACACACAATAAACTTTTGCTTGATTTGGAGTGTTTCCTATATGGGTTTTCACAGGTAATAATTGCAGACGAGGCTCATTATATGAAGAATGCACAAGCCAAAAGGACCCTTGCATGTGTCCCCTTATTACAGGTGCTAGTTCGTTCAATTGATAATCAGACTATGCATGCCACTGTGTGTTTGTCAGAGAAATCTAGTGCTGTTTTTGTTTCAGAGGTCCAAATACTCACTTCTCCTCACTGGTACACCAGCATTGTCTCGTCCAATCGAACTATATAAGCAAGTATAAGATACATCTGTGTTTATTGTGACTGATATTGGCTAGGTCCAATAATTGATTCATCGATATTAATA
>CM035414.1:13015683-13065683 GCA_020310875.1 Ceratopteris richardii | reverse complement strand
CTTCGTCTTGCTCAGCCCGAAATTTGCAGAAGGTGACAAGTGCCATAGGTCACAGGTGACAGGTCTCTCTCTCTCCTGCAACTTGCTGAGTGCTCCACAGTCCATTGCTCTGAGTGCTCAGTGCTCACTGCTCTAGGCTGGAATGAAATGAAAAAGGGCCCTCCCAGCGGGCCAAAAATGGCCCGCTGGGAGGGCCCTTTTTCATTTCATTCCAGCCTAGAGCAGTGAGCAGTGAGCACTCAGAGCAGTGGACTGTGGAGCACTGAGCAGGTTGCAGGAGAGAGAGAGAGAGCTCGGAGAGAGAGAGACCTGTCACCTGTGACCTATGGCACTTGTCACCTTCAGATTATAGAGAGAGAGCAGTCAACCATCATGCCTAGAGCTAAACAAGACTGTTGGCAATATGTCACGAGCCAAGGAAAGTTTGGAACAGGAGGTAGTGAGAGGAGGTAGTGAGAGATGGACCTATAATGTGTGTGGGTACAAAGGGACAGGAGGGGCAGATAAAATAAAAGCACATTTAGCACGTTTTGGAGGTAAAGGTGTTGGTCCTTGCTCTAAACCAATGCCAGAGAAGATGAAGGAAGAGCTTTTGGAATGGGTTGCAGCACGGGAAATGAGAAGAGGGTTAGAGCATCAACACAAACACATAGTAGTGCACAGAGCTCTATTCTTGAAGGACATTCATCCCAAGCATCTCAAGGGGAGTTTCCTTCAGCCCCTCTTGTTGAGGACTTGGAGACAAAGGAGGTAGCACATGCATCAGAGCATCAATAAAAGAGACCACGGGAGACTCAGAGCATTCCTACAGATCGTGGCAGCCTACATGCATCATCCATACGGGCTAGTTTGCAAAAGCAAGGGAAGCAGGAGGCCACCCAAGGTATTATGAGGCTCTTCATTAAATGTGGTTTAAGTTTTAATGTGGTGCTCACTCCCGCATGGAAAGAGGCCATGAAAATGGTGAGTAGGCTTGGGGTTGAGTGGGAAGGGCCTTCTTATGAAGAGCTAAGAGGAAGTGAGCTTAGAAGAACAAAAGAAATTGTGCAAAAGCAATTGGAGCCTATGGCAGAGACCTGGAAGAAATATGGCTGCACTTTGATGTGTGATGGATGGACAGATATTAGGAAAAGGAATGTATATAATATACTTGTTCATTGTTGCAAAGGTACCATGTTCCTACGTGCCATTGATGCATCTACTCCAGGCCTATCCATCATAGGGGAGTACATTTTTGGACATATCAGACAGGCAGTCTTGGAGATTGGAGTTGAGAATGTTGTCCACGTTATAACGGACAACGGAAGTAATTGTGTTTCCATGGGGAGGATGTTAGAGAAGGAGTTCCCATCCATTGTATGGACTCCATGTGCAGCTCATAGCATAGACTTATTGATTGAGGATGTTGGGAAGGTCCTTTGGATACATGAGATTTTTTCCACATGTCAGAGAGTGGTCACCCTTTTCACGAAGAGGCCAAAGTTGCTTTCCATTTTCAGATCATACAGTGATTTGAAGCTTCTTAGGCTTGCAAAGACGAGATTTGCTTATATGTGCATTGTGATGGAGAGATCGCTTCGAGTGAGGCAATCACTTATGCAGACAATTGTTTCTCAGGAGTGGCTTGCATGGAGTGGCCATACATGCAGGAAAGCAGAGTCAGTACACATTACATGTTTGAGTGACAGATTTTGGAGAGAGGTAGAGGCTTTGGTGGGAGTGATGCAACCTCTATACTCCATGCTACGCATTGTTGACATGGAGGGGAGTACTATAGGCCTCGTCTACGAGTATATGGACCGCGTTGGGGAGTCCCTTGCTCGATGCACTTCTATTTCTTCAGACAGGTATACCATATGCATTTTGATAATGCTACATTCAAATTTTATTATTCTTATTTATATTACCAATGACATGTCACATGCATTCACATTGATTCTCGATTCTTGACTCTTGAATAAATAGGCTTGATGAGATTAGATCTATATGGAGGGATCAATGGGGTTGGTTCCATCGACCGATTCATGGCATGGCTCACATTCTACACCCCTTATGGAGATCTGAGAGGCAGATGTTGGATCATGAGCTTGACAGTGCATGGACTTCATACATAGGTAGACTATATCCTGATGATGTTGATATGCGCTTGACACTTGAGGATCAGCTCCTACTATTCTGGAACTATGGGGGTAGTTTTGGGAAAGATACTTCCATGCTCCGGTCTAGTCAATTGTCACCTGTGTCTTGGTGGGAGAAATATGGCCTATTTGGACCTGAGTTGGTAAGTAGCAAGTACAAACTTCTAAGTTTCATCTAAATTTTAATTCATAATTTTGAACTCATAATTCAAGCAAATAATGAATACTTTTTATGGAACATGGAGAGATCAGTTGCCATCCACGTTCTTTCACATGATTGTAGCGCTAGTCCATGTGAAAGAAATTGGAGCACTTGGGCCCTCTTCCACACAAAGAAGAGGAATCGCTTATCTACTGCACAGTTGGAGCGGCTAGTATATTGCCACTCAAACTTGCGCCTTTTGGAGAGCGGAGGGCGATGACTCTTGGTGTGATTACGCCTCATAGGCCGCATGACCTATTTGATAGGGTATTTTTCTATGAAGACCCTACCATCATAGTAGAAGGCCATCTTCCCCTCTCATCGTGCCTCGAGGATTTGCAGCGTGCAAGCGTGTCGGTGTGCTACCTGCATCCTCGTGAGGTTTTCGTCCATGTAGAGGGGGCCGCCAAGTAGTCTGTAGAGCATTGGTCGGCCATGCTTCATTTTGCTTCATAGGAGAGGTGTGGAAGATCATGACCTTGGTCTTGCCAAGGTTTACTGTCAACCCCTTCTGTGTACAAAATTGGTCCAAGGCACCCAAGTGGTGCTCTAAATCCTTAGTGGAATCTGAAATCAATACAATATCATCAGTGTATAATAGAATGTGTACATGGTACCTGCTAGGTCTCCATTTGAACCGCCAGCTCGTACGATGTGGTCCTCGATCTCGTTGATTTAGAGCCTGAATAGAGTGGGAGATAGTGGGCAGCCTTGCTTAGCACCAACTGTGCTAGCAAAGGCTTTTGATAATCCCCCTGGGCATCTAGCCCTCCTAGTCACCTGCTCATAGAGTGTGTAGATTGGCTAAATCATCTTTGATGGTATCCCCAAGCTTTGGAGACGTCAAAGAAATTTCTCTTGTGGCACAATATCGAAGGCCTTGTGGAAATCCTCAAAGGCGCAATATAATCTCTTCTTCCGCACCATTGCCTTGTCAATGAGGCAAGACAGAATGAAGATATGATCAATAGTGGGGAAAGCCTGTTGGAACCTTGCCTGGCCACGAGCTTGTAGCCCCTCCATGTTCGCATATGAATCGACCTCTTCCTCGAGAACTTCCCCATAAAGCTTGGCCATGGTGTGACCAATCATGATAATCCTGTAGTTCCTTGGGTCCAGGGCATCGCAAGATTTGTGGATGAGTACAAAGGTGTTCCTCGTCCACTCCTTTGGGAAGCCCTCCCCTATAGCTAGATTGAAGACATGTGCAATCAACGGAGCTATAGTGGAGGCTGTATACATGACTCATGAGGTGCTCACTTTGCAATCCTGTGGTCAATCGAACACCCATGTTGTAACTACTCAATGTTACTTCAGATTATTTCCATAGTCACAGGGGGACGCGCCCCCGGGCCCGAGGGACGTCGAGACTATTGGAGAAAGTCTATGACAAGCCTAAGTATTGGCTTGAGTCTCACAAGGTCATAGGAGAAGCCTTAAAGTGAAGACAATGTACAAGTTCACTTATGAACTATCTCTTATAATTTTTGAAGTCTTTACTTGATGTAAAAGTAACAGGAATCTAAAGTGGTTGAGTCCACTTGATGAAAAAGGAAAGAGAAGCCACGAATTCGTGATAGAAGTGGTTGGAGAATCAATCAATCACAAAAAGATAGGAGATTTGTTTTAGGTGAGCAAGATTCAAATTCAAATTTTGGCTTCAAAGATCACTATAAATACATGGCATTTTAGTCGCGGTTTTAGACCTCTATGAGCTGAGCTTTATGCCATGTCAAAGTGTAGATTCAAGGTACACTTATGTATGAGTAAGTCCATTGTACTTTACAATCAATATACTTTCATTTTTATGATCATTTGAGTTCATATCTTCATATGCTTTTGTGGGTATACTGTTCACTTCCATATTTTTCAATTTTCTCAGTCAAATTGCAGAGATGATTTCTGTGAGTTTGGTGCATCATTATCAATGATTTAAGTTGGTAAAGTTTGCTCCTTAAGTCTACTACATACTCATAAAATTTCATTGCAATTGGGTTTTTCAATCTTGAGATATGTTCATTTGAAGTTGATTATATCTGTTCATACTTTATTTCTCAGAGCTTTACTCCATCACAACAATCATTTTCTCAGAGCTTGTTCTCAGTGTGTACTTCATCATTTTTCATGATTCAAAGCTTGATAGAATCAGCATACTGTCTAGTATATGCCTATAAAATTTCATAAGCATTGCATCTTGGAATCTCGAGATATTAATATTTCTCTGCTCACGGCATAGCAGTCAGGTGCGTTCAATTCGGTGCGTGTAAGGTGCGTGAACCGAATGGTACGGGGAGGTAAGGTGGGTAAGGTGCGTTGTACCAATATATATATATATATATATATATATATATATATATATATATATATATATATATATATATATATATATATATATATATATATATATATATATATATATATATATATATATATATATATATATATATATATATATATATATATATATATATATATTGGTACAACGCACCTTACCCACCTTACCTCCCCGTACCATTCGGTTCACGCACCTTACACGCACATATATAATTTACTTAATATGTGTTTCTACATATACATTCATGATTCATCATTTGACATTGATTCATTAAACAATGAACATTTGTAAATTGTGACTTTGAATTGAAATACTTAACTTTAAACTTCAAGGATCAAGTTCAACATACCATTATCCATATAAAAAGACGAGACAAGATTCAAGAATAACAATTTGAGTCTTGACATAGGCATAATGCACACGACACATCGAATATACCGATATACGATAATGTCATACAAAATGTGGCAAAACAAAATGGACAAAAGCCTTGCCACCTTCCAACAATCAACCTGAAATGATGGAATCTAGATACAAAAGCCCTGAAATGATGTATAATGTGAACAGTGAATCATAATCACTCCTCTTCATCCATGCCGATGGAATGGTCAGATGAAGAAGAATCTGGAGAGGAGAGTAGAATGTCTCCCGGTGTAATGACATTCCCATCATCGTCGAGCTCTGGTTCCTTAATAGGAACCGTCTTCGTAGCAGACTCCTCATGATCACTCGATCGTGAAGGAGCACCTCTCCGTTGGGGGCGCATTTTGCGCCTCCTACCTCTCACTGGAGCTCCACTAGTAGAAGGACGATGAGTCCGCTCACATGGGCTCGCCGAACAATCTTGAAATTAATATCAAGGCTTATAATGTAAATCAAATCAATTATCAAAATAATAAAGTTGTAAACACATTGCACAAAAAACTCAAAACATAGAAAATACCTGAGATAACACTCGTAATGCATATGGAGCAATCATGGGGTGTCCATAGCCATAATGATTCCACCACTCAAGCGGCTGAGACGAAACATGAGTCCGCATAGATGTGGGGCGAGCATATGCTATGCCGATGTTCCCCATATAAGCTGAGAATTCGCTATCAAAAGTGATCTGCTCATTCTCTCTATATTATGAATAAAAAAAATATTTAAACATGAACTTCAAATTTGAGAATTCAAATTATAATATACGTGGATGGTGACAATGTCGTAGATGCTCGAATTGCCTCTGTTATTCTTGTGTACATGTGGTACACAAGTCCGAGGGTTGAACCCTCCATGTCAACATAGCGTAATACTACATGAATCTGTCTCAAGATAGGCAAAATGTTGCCTATCTCCGCCCAAAAATCCATGTCCAAAATCTTTCTTTGCACATGATGTGCAATCTCTGTGTTTCCTCTGGCCATACTTATCCATTTCCTATCTATTACGATCATCCTCAGGGAATCAATGCACATGTGTAAGCGGGAGAAGACATGATAAATATATCCAAATCGTGTTTTTGATGTTCGAACTAACTCCTTGTCACTATAATTGCGAAAGATACTCAAAGTTTGGTGATTCTTTCTTATAAACGAGATAATGCGTTTGGCATTTGAAAGCATAGGAGCCAACCGTAATAGTTTGGCTATGTCCTCAAACAAAAGGTCAAGACAATGTGCGTTGCAAGGGGTCCAAACAATGCTCGGGAACTCTGCTTCTATCATCTCCCCCATCCTCTTACATTTAGAGGCATTGTCTGTCACTATTTGTACCACATTGGAGACTCCTACTTCTTCTATAGCAGATTTTATATGCTCATAAATGAATTCCCCTGTGATACGGGTACCTGTAGCACTACAATCCACTGCCTTCAAAAAATAAGTGCCTAAGCAAGAGGAAACCATTACATTGATAATGTGGCGTCGTCTAAAATCTCTCCATCCATCGGATAGAATGGAGCAGTCATAGGTCTGCCACCATGTTTGCAAAATTCAAGATGCAAGATTGCAGGTACTCCAATGGAGGTTAATCATAAATTGAGCTCACATGAAGGTGAACTCATAGAAGATGTGACAAGTTATGAAAGCTCTTTGGGTAGTTTGAACTATGCCACATTGACAAGGGTAGATATATGCTATAGTGTGAGTGTGCTAAGTCAATTTATGCACACATCTAGGAAACCTCACATGCAGGTTGCCAAGAGGATACTCAGATATCTCAAAGGGACCATGAATGAAGGGTTATATTACCCTTATGTATCTGAATTAAGTCTGAAAAAATTGCATCTCTGATGCAGATTGGGCTTTCTCCAAGGAAGTCAGAAGGAGCACCTCAATTTATCTTACCTTTGCAGGTGCAAAACTTGTCTCATGTCCAAGAAGCAACCCACAGTTGCTCTCTCTTCTATTGAAGCTGAATATAGAGGTCTTGCTATAGCTACTCAAGAAGCAACCCACAGTTGCTCTCTCTTCTATTGAAGCTGAATATAGAGGTCTTGCTATAGCTACTCAAGAAGCAATGTGGATGAAGACACTATTCACAAATCCTGGTTTGGAGATTGGAACTCCAAGTGTCTTTGGTGACAATATGAGCTCTATGCGCTTGGCTTCGAATCCAATTTTTCATGGAAGGACTAAACATATTGAAGTACATTATCACTATGTAAGAGAGAAGATTGTGAGCAAGGAAATTCAGTTAACTTATGTGTCCACTCATCAACAATGTGCCGATATTCTAACCAAAGCATTGGATGGTACAAATCTTTGCAAATTCAAGGCCATGATTGGATTGCTTGTAATTCTTTAAGATTGAAGACCTCAAGCATACTTGGCTTGAGAGGGAGCTGTCGGAGCAAGTCTATGACAAGCCTAAGTATTGGAAATGCAGCCCATAGTTGCACCGGTTCGAACATGCACCTAATCATGCCGTACCTGTTTGTGGTACTTTCAATTCGATGTGAACCTAATCATGCGGTTCTCTCAAAAAATCCAAGATACAAGAAAGAATTGGTTCTCTCAATTCGTTTGGCCCATGCTCGCGGTACCCCGTGTGGTGCCGGGGGGCCGGTTATTAGATGTGCTGAATTAAACCGGTTAATTAGGAAGGGAAGTCGGGGCTGGTGTGCTTATGGGGTCCCAATCATTTGAGCACCCCCGCGTTGTGGAAGCAGTTAGAGTTGGCTCGGGTTGACAACTTGGTCATTAAGATCTTCCGTGTGGAGAGAGGACTGAATATCCGATTTGACCTTGTGACCCCCTCGACCAACGAAGCGGATGTTTTAGTTAGAAGGATGAGCAGCGAAGCTAGGTTTAGCGGGTGGTACTGCCGGCCTAGTCGTCCATATTTGGAGAGGTCCAGTAGTGGTTCTTCCTCGCGAGTAGGGTGCACGTCTTGGGATACATTGAGCATTGCAACGTTTAATATTAACGGGATAAGACTCAAGAGGACTGAATTGTATTGGAATATGCAAACCCACTCTTGGGGTGTGATTGGTCTCAAGGAGACTCGTCAATTCCAGGGGTGCTTGCCGATCCGAAAACCCGGGTTCGCGGTGTTTACCAAGCTTGGTTCCTTGGAGCCAGGCTTCCGTGGCCTCTGTTCCCTTCTCGCGTCCAACTTGCGGCCCTTTGAGCTTAACGTGTCCGCTGATTCCCTGGTTTTTGTGCAGTTCCATGTGGGCTCACAGGCTTGGATTCACGGCAATGTCTATGTTCCCCAGAAGCGCTACTCTGAGGCACGGACTTTAGTGTTGGAGAAGCTAAAGACGACCATGGAGAGACTTTATGCTAGGAATCTCCCTGTGATAATCGAGGCGACTTTAATATGGAAAGGAAGTTCTTGGAGCGGTGGCTTACGAGGCTTGGCCTCGAGTGGAGTGTGTTACGCATACGTGGATCTAACCTTACCTATCACTCCCGGGAAGGGCACGGCAAGTCGGACTTAGACCATTTTTTGGTCAATGATCTAGGTGAGAGGAAACTTTCACATGGCTTGGTGCGACGTTCGGTGGATTTATCAGACCACTGGCCTCTGGTGTGTAAATTACACTCGGAGGTTGTGGGGGCAATCCCACTCTCGACTAATCCTGCTAGGGGAATAAATTCAAATATGCTAGAAGCACATAGCCAAACCTTCTTGACGTCCAACCGTTGGAAGGTCTTGGCGGATTTGCATGAGGACGTTGGGGAGAAGTTTTAGAAATTTACGGAAATCGCGAAGGGCATTTCTTCTGACGTCGGGGCCTACAATAGACGACCTCCTCCACGACCCCGTTCTGGTTACCGGTTGGACCCTAAAGTCCGCCGGCTAATCAATTCTCGTATTCGGGCTTGGAATGCGCTCCGAAAGAGTGACCTATCCACTCAAGAGGGGCTGAGATGTATTAGCGAATACGAGGGGAAGTGCGAGCGAGTTCGACGTGCTGTTAAAGAGAATGGCCGCCGCGTTATGGAGAGGTGTGTGCGTCAAGGAAAGTCTCTTCTTCGGGAGGGGCAGCACAAGAAGTTTTTCTGCCTTCTGAAAGCCATCTGTGGAAGGGGAAGGGCTAGCTCTTCCAACCAGCCCACTCGAAATAAATGTGGGGAACTGGTGGTGAATCCTGCTGAACAACTTTGCATTTGGAAGGAACACTATGAGGGTGTCTATGCTGATCTGAGCGGGACGAGCAAGAACGCAGATTTTTGGAAAAGACATCCTGTGAGGGTCTTGCCGAGACTTACCGGAGTGAACCAACCTTTGCAATGGAATGAAATCCGCTGCGCTTGCCAGAAACTTAAAAGATATCGAGCCTCCGGAGGGGACGGGCTTCCACCTGAATTATTTAAGATTCTCCTCCGTGATAAAGGGCTTGGGTCTGACTCTTCCTGTCCTAGCACGCCTTTTGGCGAGGCCTTCCTGAATCTGCTTGAAAATTTGTTGGAGAAAGGTCATGTTCCGGAGTCTGCGGCTACCGCAGTAGTGGTCTCCATTCCAAAGAAGGGGGACTTAACCTGCGTTGACAATTACCGAGGGATATCACTGATCTCCGTTGCTCTTAAGATTCTGGTCTCTGTGCTAGTGAAGAGGCTTACCGAAGCTCTTGAGGCTCGCAAGTTTTTCAATCGGGGCCAGGCTGGATTTCGTGCACGACATGAGTGCATAGGGCAAGTCCTGTTTATGCAAGAAGTGGTACTTAAACGGGCCGCGCGTAAACTTCCTACGTATGCAACGTACATTGACTTCAAGAAAGCATATGACACAGTGCCGCATCAGGCCTTGTTCCTTAAGCTTGAGGCGACCGGCCTAACGGGTAGAGTGCTGAAATTCTTTCATGCTCTGTACGAGTCTTCAAAAGTTCGGGTTCGTGTGGAGGAACAACACTTTAGCGAACCCGTCCAGGTACTACGAGGCGTTCGCCAAGGGTGCCCGGGCTCCCCTACGCTTTTTAACATATATATAAACGATATTTTGGATAGGGGGGTGACGATTGGGGGCTTGAGATACCCGGTATTGGACGACTTAAAGGCTTACTGTTTGCCGATGACCTTGTGTTATTTGCGGACAGCCCAACCGAGCTCCAAAAATCTTTAGATCATATCAGTGAGTGGGCGAGGTTGTGGGGCATGGAATTTGGGGTGGACAAGTGCTTGGCCACCATTTTCTTTGGAGGTGATGGAGGGTTGGCGGCGCTTGAAAATTTTGGCTTGCTCATTAGTGGCATTAGAATCCCGGTAGGTGAGAAATATACCTATTTAGGTGTGGAGGTTGATTCTAACTTCTCTATCGAAACGATCATAAAAAGTCGTGAAGAGAAAGGAAGGAAGGCTCTTTTTGCTTGTGAGCACCTACTTAGTAATAGATCTTTCCTTGCTTGGATGCGGCTCGCGGTGCTAAAGAGCTTGGTGTTTCCCGTGATTACGTATGGGGCGGAATTGATGGGGGCCCATGGGCAGAATTTGTTCGGTAAGCTCGAGAGGCCGGTAGCTACGGGGATGCGGATGATCTGTGGCAAAGGGGCTCGGTCGACTACGGTTGCCGGGGCCGTGATGCACAGGGAATTCCATATCCCTCCGCTGGCAGCCTATTTTGGCGGTATGAGGGGGCGGCTGTATGGGAAGTATCTGGATAGCCCTACTTGGCTTGGGGACATGCTACAGAAACCGACGGGATCTCGATTCCAGAAGTGGACGTGGATTTCTCGAACTAAGTGGTGGAAGGAAAGGTATGTACCAAAAGCTACCCTTAATTCGCTCAGGTACCACGTCTGGGCGAAGTGGGAAAGCGCAAATCATTCTGTCGCGTTTGGCCCCTATGCGGAATTTAAGTTAGCGGAATCACGGGGATACCTTCATAGGAGTGCTTGTAGTCATTTGCTTAGTCCTACTGCGGAGCGCATGCTGATGCTTGCTAGGTTAGGGGGGCTTTTTTTGGCAGAGCGGTTGGAAGGGAGAAGTAAAAGCAAGTGTCCCCTTTGCGCTGAGACTAAGAGTTATGGTTCCCTATCCCATGTGATGGTGGAATGCAGAGTGGTGGCAACTCTTAGGGGGAGGTGGTCTTAGGGGGAGGTGGTTGGAGTCCCTTATTACTGGTTTAATTCAGCGGTTGGAGTTTGGCCCCGTGTTTCCCGTGGTCTTGACCCTTATCCTCCTTGGAGGGGAGGCTCGCGGAGTTCGCTTGGCCCATTGGGTTAAGCTTAGTCCGCACTCTAGGGAGGGAGTAGCTAAGTACGTCTTGGTTGCTTCCTTCCTGGGTGAGGCTATTCCCAAGTATATGAGAGCTCTCTTTAATTGACAGATCCTTTGCGGAGGAAGGGAAGTCATTCTCCCGTCCGATCCCTCTTAGGTCCCACGTTGGTGTTTATGATGATTCGGAAGAGAGAAATGACGATATGTGGTTTGTATGTGCGAGAGCTCTAGTACTTCATGTTATGGGAATAGCTTCACCGGTCGCCAGTGATGAGGAGGGAGACTCAAAACTGGTGTGCGGACTCCTCCTGTGAGCCGACGCTCCTTGTGGGTATGGTGTTCCTTTGTCGGGAATACGTTGGGTAGGCAGTTTAGCTTGGTGAGGAATGTAAGACAATAGTTACGCAATGTAACACAGGAGCAATAGCAGAGAAGATAACAGATATAGGAGAATCTCAACAATTTTCTACTAGCAGCAAGTACAAAGATGATGGCGTTGTCCACCCGTGCGCTCTCAAGGTAGAGCTTAAATGGTGATCTAGACAACTCTAGATAGGGAGATACAAGGTAGAGGTATGCTGGCTCAACTCAATGTCTTAGGTAGTGCAGAAGTCATGTATATATAGGATCATGGGTGGCCTGCCATGGACGGCTATACATGGGCGGTAGGGCGTGGGCGGCCACCGCCCGCGTAATTGCCATACACGGCTTAGACTGGTTGAACCGACCTAACAAATATAAATGATAACTCCCTTTCCTTATAATATCTTACATGGTCCAATATGACCTTCATCCAACATTCAAGTTGGGATTCCCATCAATTGGGTAATGCACGCTTGGCTTCTCCTCATAAAGGGGGCCTTACAAAATGTGCATACAATCATGAGGGGTAGACATTGATCATACTCTAACACCCCCCCTCAATGTTTACCGATGATAAATCAAGTAGGTCTCGGTCCTATGCCCATCTGTTGAAGATGCTTGTTGAGCTGCTCTCTTCCAAGTGCTTTAGTGAATATGTCAGCACAATTTGCCTCTGTTGGGCAATATTCTAGCTCCACAATTTCATCTTCAATTAGCTCACGAATGTAATGGTACTGTACTTCTATGTGCTTGGTGCGAGCATGAAATACTGGGTTCTTTGCAATAGCCATACAACTTTGATTATCACACTTGAGTACAATTGGCATATTTGATGGAAAGCCTATATCTGCAAGAATTCTCCTTAACCAGACTGCCTCACAAGAAGCAAAACAAGCTGCTTTGTACTCTGCTTCAGTGGAGGAGAGTGCGAGAGTTGGTTGCTTCCTACTTACCCAAGAAAATATTCCTGAACCAAGTGAGAAACAATATCCAGAAACTGATTTTCTAGAATCACAATCTCCAGCCCAATCTGAATCACAATATCCTTGGAGTGTATCACCTGTGGTATACAAAATACCAAAATCCAAGGTTCCTGCAATGTACCTTAGAATTCGCATTCCAGCATTCCAGTGACTCTCCTTAGGTTTGTTGGAAAACCTGCTTAACACTCCAACAGCATAGCAAATGTCTGGTCTAGTGTTGCACAGAAAAATAAGACTTCCAACGAGCTTCCTATACTTCTTAGCATCTACATCAGGCATGTTATCATCCATAGATAGCTTATGATTTACCTCCATAGGTGTGCTAGTTGGTTTGCAGTCCATCATTCCAAATGCCTTGAGAATTTCTTTGGAATATTTTTGTTGTGAGATGAAAATGCCATCCTTCCTTTGCCATACTTCAATTCCCAGACAAAAATGGAGTAGACCTAAGTCTGTCATTTCAAACTCAGTTCCCAAGCTGATCCGAGTTTGATTGATGAGTTCCTGATGATCTCCTGTAATGATCAAATCATCTACATATACAATGACAACAACTAGCTTGCTATCCCTTTTCGTTACATACAAGTTAGCATCAGAAGTACTTCTTTCAAAACCCATATTTTTGAAAAAATGATCAATTCGTTGGTACCAAGCCCGTGGAGCTTGCTTAAGTCCATACAAAGCTTTCTTCAACCTGCAAACTTTATTTTCTGAATTGGGCACCTCAAAACCTGGTGGTTGAGATACATATACCTCCTCCTTGAGGTGACCATTCAAAAATGCAGATTTGACATCCATCTGGAAAATACGCCAAGACTTTTGTGCAGCTACTGCAAGTACCGTCCGAATAGTTGTCATGCGTGCTGTTGGTGCAAAAGTTTCTTGAACATCAAATCCTTCAATCTGTGAAAAACCCTGTGCAACTAATCGTGCCTTATACTTTTCTAATGTTCCATCAGCTTTATACTTAGCTTTCCAAATCCATTTAGTACCTATTACCTTCTTCTTTGGCGGCAAGTCGACTAGATCCCATGTATCATTTTTGAGTATACTATCATACTCAGACTGCATTGCCGCTCTCCAATCTGGATCATCAATGGCTTCTTCAATGGTGGTAGGTTCCTTTATCGAACCCATGATATCTGCCATTAGAGCCATGTTAACAATGTGTTCTGAGGCTCTTCTTTGCTCCTCTATTCTCTTTGATCTTCGTAATCCATCCGATGATGATTCTGGTGCATCTACATGTGGATTGTGATCATCAAAGAGCTGTTGTGCCCACTTCGGTAGTGGCTTACGCTGTGCAGCTACAATTGGTTGGCTTTTTATTGAGGAAATTTCTCCATCAGATGTTTCCTCCTCCTCAACTTTAACCTGTCTTTTGATAGGCACAAGGTGAGATATTTCTCCGTTTGATGAGATAGTAGATTTACCTTTATCTTCTACTAAGTGTGGTCGTTCATCAAACACCACATCTCGGCTGACAAAAATCTTCCTTGCCTCAGGATCCCATAACCTGTATGCTTTAGACTCTTCACTATTCAAAAATGCAGATTTGACATCCATCTGGAAAATACGCCAAGACTTTTGTGCAGCTACTGTAGCAGTTAAGTGCTCTTCTGGTGTTATAACAACACCAACTGCAGCCAATTGATCTTGAAGATGCTTTATCCGTTTGATAAAATCTTCAACCTTTTCAGAATCAGAATGCTTTTCATTTGCCAACTGATTTTCTAAATTCTGTATCCTAGTGTGGTTCTTGGTCTCATATTGTCGAGCCAATATGCCCCAAGCCTCATGTGCTTTAGTAGTATGTTGAACTAAAGTAAGCACAGAATCACTTACACTAGTGACAATCGCACATAATGCATCAACATTCCGCCTCTTCCAAGCTCGTAGAAGATCTGGATCTGGCTGAATCATCAATCTTGAATTTGCTGGATCTTCAACTGGTATAGGCTCTGGATCCAATCCCATCGGTCCCATGACAGTGTCAAGTAATTCATAGGAGTCCAAAATTGCAGAAATTTTGAACTTCCAGAGTGTATAGTTGGTTCCATCCAGCTTCCCTTCAGTGAATGCAGGTGGACGAATTCGAATAGGTGCAGCATTAACATTAGGTGAAGCACCAAGACTAGTGTTCGACGATGAAGCCATCATGTAATCACTCGAATAATCTACTGATATTCTAGTCTGCTAGTAGGCTAAAATAATGATACTTCTCAAGCTATTCGAACCTTACAGCTCTGATACCATGTAAGACAATAGTTACGCAATATAACACAGGAGCAATAGCAGAGAAGATAACAGATATAGGAGAATCTCAACAATTTTCTACTAGCAGCAAGTACAAAGATGATGGCGTTGTCCACCCGTGCGCTCTCAAGGTAGAGCTTAAATGGTGATCTAGACAACTCTAGATAGGGAGATACAAGGTAGAGGTATGCTGGCTCAACTCAATGTCTTAGGTAGTGCAGAAGTCATGTATATATAGGATCATGGGTGGCCTGCCATGGACGGCTATACATGGGCGGTAGGGCGTGGGCGGCCACCGCCCGCGTAATTGCCATACACGGCTTAGACTGGTTGAACCGACCTAACAAATATAAATGATTTCTGACTCCGACAGGGAATATTCCATGGAATATTCCCTTTACCGTCGCGCCGGGGGCGCTGCCCCCGGACCCCCACCAGGGGGCCCGCTGGCCCCCTGGGACCCCCCAGCCAGGGGGCCCGCTGGCCCCCTTGGACCCCCCAGCCAGGGCTGCTCACCGCTGCCCCGGACCCCACAATTGGGGACCCTGGTAACTCCCTTTCCTTATAATATCTTACATGGTCCAATATGACCTTCATCCAACATTCAAGTTGGGATTCCCATCAATTGGGTAATGCACGCTTGGCTTCTCCTCATAAAGGGGGCCTTACAAAATGTGCATACAATCATGAGGGGTAGACATTGATCATACTCTAACAAGGAATTGGTTCCAAGTCCGCATACTTGAGTGTCATGATCGGGGCACTGGGTATCTCACCGCACTGACTCCTTGGGGTCAGTTGACCACAATCTTCGGGTTGCAAGGTCACGTATAAGTCTTCTTCGGAAGATGAAGCGGCGGATAGATTCTGCCTTCTGAGCTGGTTAGCCTCCTTTGGCCCCCAATCCCCGACTCAGAAAATAAAAAAAAAATCTAGATATCTATTCTTGTTTGGTGGTGCTTCATTTTTATAGAAGTGTTTATGATGGGGGTGTAGAAGGAAGAAGTGCAAAAAATTGTGTGCTTTTCTAAGTTGTATGTATCTGTGAGTCATTTATAGCTCTACAATCTCTTTTGGTGATAGTGCATATTCCACGTGAATATGATGTAAGCATCTATGCATTTTTACATACAAGTGCACATACACATTGTATCATATTCGTACGTACGTACGTATGTACGTACATACATACGTACATACGTACGTACATACGTACGTATGTACGTACGTATGTACGTACGTATGTACGTACATACGTACGTACGTACGTACGTACGTACGTACGTACATACATACATACACACATACATACATACATACATACATACATACATACATACATACATACATACATACATAGTTTTCCATACGCGAACCATAAGGCAAACGCATACGGGTACTGAAGTATGAAAAAAGTATGGAATCTTTTCGAAATTATCATACGTGATATCATACGTCTAGCACAAAAAATATTGAAAATTTGAAGTATTATGTATACTAGAATATAATATTAAAGATCGTAATTTTGATGGCTACTATTGTCAGGGGAGCACTAGATTGTGCTCTCTGACTACAGTAGACAAGATTTCGGAAAAACACTTATGATTACAAGAACACCCACGTAGGGAAAATAATACAAGAAGATGTAACCGATACAAGACGTCCCACAACCCGGGACCAATAGGTATGGAAAACTGGACTAGAGATGATACAGGAGATCCCACAACCTGGGATCGTAAGTATGAGCCAAGATATCTGGATTACAAGAACTCCCTTTTGGGAGATGAACTGGATACAAGAAAGAACTTGACAGGATCTCGTACTACAAGATTACAAGAGGACAAGATAGGATGTCCAAGAACTAGACTAGAACAAGGAACAAGACAAGAACTAGAACTGGAACTTGATTGGATGTATTCACATGGTACTCGGTAACTGAAGCTTGAAGGTGACTTGATTAATCTTGGCCAAGATGGTAAATGGACCAAACCTTTGATGATCTAACTTTGCACAAGGCCTTGAAGTTTGTAAATTGTTTCGGAGTAACCATACTTTATCCCCAATTTGATACGATGGATTTTGGACACGATGTTGATCTGCATAGTACTTATATTGTTGTTGAGCTTTATGGATCTCTTCCTTCAGTTCTTTGTGAATGTCCATCAGGTACTAGGCCTTGTCTCTGGCAGCTAGGTTCTTGACATGATTTGAGAGTTGTATATCCATCCTTGGATGTTGTCCATAGTTTGCAAAGAAGGGAGTTTGCTTAGTAGATGCATGAATACTATTGTTACAGGCAAACTCTGCAAAGGGTAACAACTCAAACCAATCATTTTGGTGATAGTTGCTAGTGCAACGGAGATATTGCTCTAGGACTTGATTCACCCATTCTGTTTGACCATCAGTCTGTGGATGATTTGCTGTAGATAGTTTAACTTGAATACCAAGGAGCTTGCAAAGACTGTTCCAAAAGCTAGATATGAACTGTTGACCTCGATCGCTAACAATATCATGAGGCAATCCATGAAGTCTAAAGATGTATCTGAGAAAAAGTCTAGCAGTGGCTGCACCTGTGATTGCCTTTGTAGTTGGAATGAAGTGTGCCATCTTTGTGAATCTATCCACAATAACAAGAATGGCATCATACTTATCTGACTTTGGTAGATCTTTGATGAAATCCATAGACAATGAAGCCCATGGTCTTTCTGGAATAGGTAAAGGTTGCAAGAGGCCATGAGGCTTATGTCGCAGTACCTTAGATCTATTGCAAGTGTCACAGGTTCATATATATTCTTTGACTTCCTTCCACATTTGGGGCCACCAAAAATCCCTGGATACGAGTTCTATTGTTTTATTTACTCCAAAATGTCCTGCCGCAAGGTTGTCATGACGTTGAAGTACTTGGATCCTGGGCTTTCCTAGAGGGACATACAATAAGTTCCTATAGAATAATAACCCGTCCTTTTCCTGGAATTCATTTACTTCTTGGACTTTTCCTTCTTGAGTTTTTTGCTTAACGTTACAAAATAATTCATCTTGTGGTAGATTCTCACGAATCAAATGATTCAAGGCTGAATCTTTAGGATGGGTGGATGAGATAGCTGCTAACTGGAGATGCTCAGGTTTGAGTAATATGCTCTCCTGTTGATCAAAGGCCTCTTCACCCTTCTTTGGTGCAAGGTAAGATCTTCTTGACAAGGCATGTGACTGACACTGTTGTCGTCCTGGACGATATGTGATGACAAAGTCGAACCTGGATAAAAAGTTACTCCATCGAGATTGTCTTCTGTTGAGGATGCAGGTGGTCATAAAATATTCTAGGTTCTTGTGGTCTGTATACACGATAACTTTATGCAATGTGGCCAGGGTTTCCACAATACAGGCATAACTTGTTATCCCTCCTTCTTTGTTTCTCTTGTGGTGTTAGAGGCTGGAACCGAGTTACATCTATCTGCATAGGTTCGGGCATAGATTCATCTCTAGGAGTGGGCTGGAAAGGTTTCCATTGGCGAGGTCTTCCTTCTACTTGTTTTTCTTGTTTCCTTTCAAAAAGGCGGTTATCACATTGAATAGCTTGGTTGATGTATTCATTCAATGTCTTCACCTCTGGCATCGTGAGTAGAAGGTTCTTCACATCATCTCTTAAGCCCCATCTAAATTGGCTTATAAAATAATCTTCGTGCCAAGTGAGGTCACATATCAACTGCCTAAATTCTGATGCATAGGTAGAGGCAGGGCGGTTACCTTGACGTAGCTTCCGAAGTTTTGTTTTTGCCAATCGACTCGTGTCGGCATCTCCAAATGTGGCGATGAGCTCTCCAAGAAACCCCTCATAGTCATGAAGTACGGCCATATCCTTCTCCAAGATTGGGGCAAATCATGATAATGCTTGATCATAGAGAAAGGTTCCAATAAAGCCGACCTTGGATGTATCATCAGGGTATCTATCAGGCTGCATACGGATGTACAATTTGACTTGTTGCAAGAATCCTCGGAACTTCGTGCGATCACCATCGAACTTTTCTGGCATGCAGATCTTGGGTTCTCTCATGAAGGTTGTACTAGGTCGTTGATTTACTTGCATACTCCCTTGATTTGTTTGAAGACCCCTGATTCGTTCTTGTATTTCTTGGAGGAGTGCACTTACATGCCTTGGATGTCCCATCTCAATTTGTGTCTGTCGATGAGTTAGGTCTTCGACTTGTTGCTGGAGACTCTGAAGCGATGCTACAATCTGTTCATAAGCATTCTCCATGATGACTGGTCTTGGATGGAAGCTAGTCTTGCCAAAATGTCAGGGGAGCACTAGATTATGCTCTCTGACTACAGTAGACAAGATTTCGGAAATACACTTATGATTACAAGAACACCCACATAGGGAAAATAATACAAGAAGATGTAACCGATACAAGACGTCCCACAACCCGGGACCAATAGGTTTGGAAAACTGGACTAGAGATGATACAGGAGATCCCACAACCCGGGATCGTAAGTATGAGGCAAGATATCTGGATTACAAGAACTCCCTTCTTGGAGATGAACTGGATACAAGAAAGAACTCGACAGGATCTCGTACTACGAGATTACAAGAGGACAAGATAGGATGTCCAAGAACTAGATTAGAACAAGGAACAAGACAAGAACTAGAACTGGAACTTGAAGAGTACTTACTTGGCGGTCACGACTCCTTGAGCTCCCAAGATTGGTATTGGCAAGACTGATTATGAATGTGGCCAACCCCTCCTTATATAGGTTTTCAAGGGCGGTTCCCAAAGGCGGTTGCGACTTGACGATGTCATCATGATGTCATCAACTCGAAGCATGGTCTCTAGATATCAGAATCAAGCAAGAAGACAGTCGATCTTAGGGTTTTGGCACGTTCCGGACGCAATGGAAGCATTAGTTCCTCAAATTCTGAACCAATCATGAGATATAGGATTCACATGGAATCTGAGATTCAAGATGGTTTCCTTTGTCCATGACAACTATAGCTTAGGGTGTAGTATATATGTATAGAAATAATGGAGGAGAGTATATGAGAGTGAATTTGCATAAAATCAATATGAAATTGCCATGGATTTGTCCTCTACTTGAATCAATGAGAGAAGGCAAAATTTTGAGGTACGAAAAATTCCATACTCCAACCATACGCATACGGGTATGGAAGTACGGTATTTTTTCCATATGAGTCCGAAAATAACTGTGTATATATATATATATATATATATATATATATATATATATATATATATATATATATATATATATATATATATATATATATATATATATATATGATGCATCTTATGCATTTTAGCTCCTCGTACCATTGGGTTCACACACCTACAACATTGGATTGCCATGGTGCAACCTAGTAAGTGATCATAATTCATATGGCATAACTGAATTTTCAATTTACTTATTTGCAATTTGTATAATGTAAATTCTACTTTTGTTCATAGATCACTGCACTTCTGATGAAAAAAGTAGGGGAATATGGACCACAATATGTTCCTTCCACTTCAGAGAGTTTGTGTAGGACTCTATTAGACAAGGAGAAGAAATTTGTGGAAGCCGCATGTGAGAACATCCGAAAGTCATGGGAAAGAAGTGGAGTGGTCCTTGCTCATGGATGGATGGAGTGATACACAGTAGAGATCTATCCATGGAGCTGTCGCTTACTCTCGGGGTGAGATGTATTTCATATCATCCCATGATGCATTTGAGATAGGAAAATCAGCCAATGTGCTTGTTCTGAGTGTGCAAGTGCGTAGAAATGGTGGGTCCAGCAAATGTTGTAGCAATAGTAGCAGATGGGGAAGCCGCAAACAGAGCTGCTTCCCAAATCATTGACCAAATCATTGAAAGTATATATCCTCATATCTATGTTTGTTTTTACATGGCCCATCGCCTAAATAATCTTCTCAAAAACATTGGCACTTTGGATTGGATTTTGCCTTCAATCAATGAGGCAAATGCATTAGTGACCTTCGTCAACAATCCTACACGTGTGAAGAACGAGTTCAGCAAAAGATGTACTCTTGTTTTGCTGAAATGCTGAAACACGATTTGCATATAACTTCATCATGTTACACCGTGTTGTGAAGTTTAGTGGTGTTTTAAGAGGCCTACTATTGAGCGATGAATTTGCAGCAACGCCAGAGGCTTCCTCTACAACAGGAAAGGAATTCAAAAAACTAGTAGATAATGCAGCATGGTGGGAGAATATTATCCGCGTAGTGGATATCATGCGACCACTTGTGCACTTGCTACGAGTGGTTATTCTATCGAGCCATGCATAGGCAAAGTATATGAAGCTATGGATTGAACCATAGAGTCACTTAAGAAGCTAGAGCAAGAGGATGAGAAGTATGAGGAAATTTCATCAATATGTGTTCGACGATGGAATTCCTATTACTCCCCACTCCATGCAACGACATTCATAGTGGACCTTGAATTCCAAGATAAGAAACAATATGCTGATCCAGAGGTAGCAAGTGGATGATGATATTGGAGAGAGCTGTCCCAAAATAATGTGGATTTGATGGTCCAGAGTTGCAACGATTGACTATACGGATATTAAGCCAAGCTTGCACTACGAGTTGCCTTGAGCAACTATGGATTGTTTATGGACATGTAGCCTCTAAGGAGAGGAACAGACTTTGTGTGCAACTTGCCAGTGATCTTGTCTTTGTCAGTGCAAATTTAAGGATGCTTTGCAAGACTCAAAGCATGGCTTCAGATCCTTTTATAGAATGGGAGATGGAGGACAAGGTGCAAGGTGAAGAACATCAAGAAGAGGCACATGATTCAGAATACTTTGAGCAAGTGGAGATTCAGATTGCACCATGGGCTACCTATCTGCTGATGTAGCACGGACTCCCCTTTTGGATTCTCCTTGACGCTCGATTCTTGAGTTATCTTAGATCTATCATGATTCATCTATACGTCATATGGGCCATGACTATCTTTTTGGTTTTATTCATGATATGTACTCTTTTTGATATATAGTAGCAATCAAGATGATTTGATGATTATTTATTAATCATCCTAAATCGACTTAGGAAGTTCATAGTATAAACTATGCATTGAAATAATCGTGTACCTTGAATTCAGTGGTAAGATCTTCAAAATGAGAGAGATCTGCAGTTGCGCTGCTGGTTTTGTTTAAGTTTGTCTTTTTATTTTTCTTGTTTTCGTGTCATTTATTGACTTTCCGTGTCTGCTGAAACAGGTTTCTTCAGTAAATGTTTACTACTTGCATGCACATGATACTGTTGACGATCTTATCTGGTAATATCTGGACTTGTACTACCTTATAGAGGGAAAAATGTTAGTAGCTTTAATCTGAAATCTTGAATCATGTAGGGAGAGTGTGCAGCACAAACTGGAGAATGTGGGTCAGGTATTCTTTATTGGTGGAACTCAAATGTCACCTCTTTGTTTATTTACTGTTGTAAGCAGGTATGGTTGAATGACTGAATAACAATTTTTTTGTTATGTATGAGATATAGGTTCTGGATGGAAGAGAAGATGCATTGCATGTTGCATCTTCAGAGAAATATCATGGCTTGCCTGCAGGACAATCTACTTTGAAAGGATTCTTACGTCCCTGCGATAATAAGTCCCCTTCTAATGGAGAGTCCCGAACATCTAAACGGAGGAAGCTTATTGCTGACGAAGAAGATGATGACATCTGATTATCACCTCAATTATTTGTAGTAAAGTTGAGAAAGTTCCATGATTGGGAAAGGTTGTTTGTTATCCTCGAATTGTAATATCTGCTGCTTTGTAAATTCATGATTACATGAGTGACAGAGTTGGTAAAGTGAGATGGATGAAAGTGCATGCTCGTGTTTTCTACCTATCTATTTATTTTGAATGAAAATTAAGGCACATCATATGGGCTCCAGATGGTAAAGCTGAGAGAGATTGCAGTCACTGTGTTATTTTGAACTTGCGTGGATTGAGTGGTTAGTGCTTAGGGTGGTGGCTAGATAAGAGTGTAACTGTGTTAAACAAAGCCTCAAGTTGGGAGCATTGCTACTATATGGAAAATTTGAAGGTCCATTTAGGGGAATATACGCAAAGAAAAGTAATATCGATTGCGCATAATGTTTTACTTCCATGTAAGATGTATGGATGGTGATTAAATAACAAGCCTTTAATTGGACTGTAGGAATGAGGTTGTAACAATATAACTAATATAAGCATTGAACAACAATCAACCTCATATGACATTGTTGAGATGACTCTTTGAATTGAAATCATGGGAACAATAAACAAACCCATAATTGTAGTTCAAGAACTAAAATCAAAGTGTGAAACGGCAATGCAAACTGAGTATGATAACATTTCAAAAAATGAGCCTTTGAATCACAATGATATTCCACGTAAGAAGATAATTGGTGCTGCTTGGTTCTAAAATCTCAAATGTAAACCAAATATTACCTTGGTGAAAGCATAAAACCTTAACTCATTGCACTATCACACAAGCGAAAGGATTTGATATCCAAGAGGCTCTGCACCACTGACTCAACAGCTACTCATATTGTACTTCGCTTATTGCAAATAAAGGTAAGCTATATTCTAGAACGATGTAAATCAACATGGATGTCATAAGGAGAAGTTATATATATATATATATATATATATATATATATATATATATATATATATATATATATATATATATATATATATATATATATATATATACACACACACACACACACACACACACACACACACACACACACACACACACACACACACACACACACACACACATATATATATATATATATATATATATATATATATATATATATATATATATATATATATATATATATATATATATATATATATATATATATATATATATATATATATATATGTGTGTGTGTGTGTGTGTGTGTGTGTGTATATATATATATATATATATATATATATATATATATATATATATATATATATATATATATATGTGTGTGTGTGTGTGTGTGTGTGTGTATATATATATATATATATATATATATATATATATATATATATATATATATATATATATATATATATATATATATATATATATATATATATATATATATATATATATATATATATATATACGCGCGCGCACACACACACACACACACACACACACACACATATATATATATATATATATATATATATATATATATATATATATATATATATATATATATATATATATATATATATACACACACACACACACACACACACACACACACACAGACACTTCAGTCACCATGTTTTAAGTAGCCGCACTTGACATCAAGATTTCAAGATCTTGAGAGAATGTGTAAAGCTCCATCTATTTGATTAATCTTCCTCCCAAAAAATCAGATTTTTGAAAGTACTTCTAATGCAAACATGTATGCTATAAGAAAAGATAACTGTTTGGTGGTTATCATTTTGAATATACATGTTTTAATCATTATAAATAATCACACAAGAATCATCAAACAAACTTGAGCTTGCTTAAGTAGTGAGTTTAAGACAACAAATCTAAAGCTACTATATTATTTCACATCAATTTCAAGTATGATGAAAACATATCACAACAAAAATATGGTAAAGAAGCCCTTGAAGTCTTTGGAATGATGGTCTACAAAACCATTGGCATACCTATATATGTATCAACTTAAACTCTCAACAAATAGTATACACATAATATAAATGCTAAAAGTACAAGAAACTTGTTGGAAGTCTCATATTCTAGTGCATCACTATTGTATATATTTGCTGAGTTCAAAAATTTAGTATTAAATTCTTTAACAAATCAAGAGAACCATTGGAATACAAACATGAGAATTTTGAAGTACATTCTAAGTTAGACGTTGCCTCTACGTATTTTTGAGTGTATTATGGTTCACATAGTGTTTGGGAACATACCAAATATTATGATCTCACAAAATTAATTTTTGGATATTATTCCTTGTTCAAGTATTTTTTTTAAGTGAGATAACCAAACATATGTGACCATTGCGAAGAATTGAGCATTTCATATGCATGAAGGTTCATAGCACTGATTCTTGTACCTATCTCATTAGTGGCTCACATTGTGAGGTGACAAGTTGGGTTTTTGATTGAAGTTTGGCAAAATTTAATCTCTCCTCTTGCTCAAACATTACTTGTCTATGGGAAGAGTTAAGGTGAGTTATTTATTCAATTAATGAGATAGTGGATATAGCTTACCTCTACACTAGATGCAATCTCTTAATAAATACCATATCACAATTGAAAATATATTCTTTCCCTATCTTAAGTTATACCCTTCATTGTATCCACAAAAGACATGTTTTTGCATTGTGTATCCTACTTGATTTCTTGGATTGTTGGCATGCACATAAAAAGCAAGAAATCTTGATACTTATTGCTAAAGCCAAATACAATAGGCATGGCATGATCATAGAAAACTTTGCAATATATTTGTAAAGTCTCTTAACTAGATTATGTTTCCTAAGGTATAACACTTTGTAGTGCCATTGTGTAGCTTCCATTTAGAATGTATATGTTGAATATATAGATTTTTTCCTGGAAGTATGACATATCTTGAGCTTTCAACATATTGGGAGTCATTATAATTATTTTTCTATTTCATCTCTTAATAACACCATTTTATTGGGGTGTATGAGTAGTGTTTATTTGCCTTTTGATGTAATGCTCATTGTAGTAATTGAATGTTGCCTATAAGAGTTCTTGTCGATTAACAAAAAATCTTTTTGTTTTCTTTGCTTTTCAGTCCTAAGAATTTTATGCAAAATTATAAATTTAGCAAATGCATCTTAGTGAACAATATGAAGAAGAGATACTTTGAAAGTGGTAATATTTTACCATAAAGATCATCATGTATCAACTTTAGAGAAGTTTCAGCTCAATTGCTGCTCTTTGGGGAACAATGCAATAATCAATGGTATCTATTCGAGCTTTCTTGTGAGTAATCTCAACAACAATCATTTTAGAAAAGAACACCACAGTGAGAAATTGATGAAAACATTTCTTGGTATGTTTCTTGATTGCATTAGGGTTACTTAATAACTTATTTTTCATATTACATACGACATACTACATTCAAATCGTCCTTCATTGCTTTTTCCAAGAATATTTTGATCGATAAAAGTTACAAATTTTCTATTGTAGTAATCCACTTATGCACAGTTAATTGAACCCTTTTTTTTGCTTGTCTTTCATGGAAGTTGCATTACCTCTTGATTCATATTTCAAGATTAATAAATTATGACATTAATTGATAACATTTTCCCTTACATATAGAGATTAAAAAACATCTGAAAGCTGATATCGTTAGTGTCCATGTGAAAGGAAAAATGGTTGTTGGACGCTTTTATATATGTTCTTTAATAAAACATAGTGGCTTGGTCAGCCATAGACAAAAAGTTCGATCACATTTTGTATGATCCAAGAAATTTGTGTTCTTGGTCTGCGTATTGTGTGCAGGGTCGGAGTTCGGGTTTCTATAGTAAGGGTATCGATGCGTAGCTCTCGAGGAGAGTCCACCATCATGCATCACCAGAGAAATACTTCACTGATATCAGAGCATTTCAACACTAAAGCCTTGTTCCCTTTGTTCGAGCAAAGCGAGCACCCACCCACCCATCCAACACTTTCTCCAAGGCTTACCACTAAGGTGGTGACCAAGGCATAGACCTTGGCATACTTTGTCATCTGAGTCACCAAAGTCACCATTGGTTGCGTACGAGGGAGGACGCCAATGATCAAGGAAGATGGAGGTTCTCGATACTTCTCCAGAGGTCATGCTTCCCAGTTTGTTCCTTTAAGAGCTCTCTTAATTGACAAAGCTCTTGCCACTAAGTTACACTTGTGGTGCTTGAGAAAGGGGAAAGACTAAGGTTCACATTACCTTGTACATGTTTTGGGCGGTCAAAGCTTCGTTCTTTGTTTCAAAGCCTATTTTAAAGCATTTTTGAGGTGATTTTTGGAGCCATTTTGGAGTACTTTCATGCATAGTTCTCTTTACATAGGTTGAAGAACATAAAGAGGAGTGTTCTTTGTACTTCTACAATAACAAATATTTAGATTTGGGGCTGTGTTTTCAAACATACTAGTAAATCTATAGGTTTCTTGAAAGGTTTTTAGTTGTGGTTGGTGGCCATTGCAAGTTCATGTAGGTTTCTGAGCCTAAGGAACAAAGTTTATAGACACTTGTAGGTGTTGTTGGCTAGTGTTTAGGTTGTGAATTCATCCTTTTAGTTCCATTTTATTGCATATATTGAGCACATACACAATGTATGCTTTTGTGGATATCTCTTATGTATGTCCATGTGGTCATGGATATAGCGGTTATGTTTTTTGCATAAAGCCTTTTACGTTTGATAAATAGGATCATGGTGAGGTTTTTCATAATTGGGAGATACCTAATGTCGGGGTTTCTTCGATGATGCAGGTGGAAGACTTACCCAGCCTCGCCATAGGAGATGTATGTTGCTCGATAAGTCTAGTTGGGTTCCTTCGGGTAATTGATCAGATGTAGTGGGAGCCAAACTTTGCTCATAGGTGAACAAACTTTGCTCTATGGAAGAATCAGATTAAAGATGCGTTGATTCAAAGGAGATATTGGAATCCAATAAATGGAATCTCAAAGAAGCCTGCTGATATGGATGATGATGATTGGGATGAGTTGGATGAAATTGCTTGGTGTACCATCCAATTGCACCTAGTAGATAATGTTTATTACTGTATTGGATTGTGAAAGTTTATAGGAGCTTTGGAAGAAGTTATGTAATACGTATAAAAAAGAAATGGCATCAAATAAAGTGTATTTGATGAGAAAGTTATAAGACCTTTGCATGAAGGACACAGATAGTGTTGTTCATCTAAATGAGTTTGATGCTATATTCTCCCAGTTATAGGCTCAAAAATGGAGATGGATAATGAAAATGAAAGCAATCTTGTTATTATGCACCTTGCGATCATCATGGGATGCGTTTTGCATTGCTATTACCAATAGTGCACTTGGTGGTAAACTTGTTTATGATGACTTATGTGGAGCACTCTTGAGTGAGGAGATTCGTAGAAAATCTGTGGTTAGCACTCAGAGTGGAGATGCATATAACATTCGTGTTTCTTACCAAGGAAATAATCAACAATGGTGGGCGCAAGAACAAGGAAAAGAATGGTGAATAGAATAAGAGTAGAAGTAAATCAAGGAAAAGGGATATTGAATGCCATTATTGTCGTAAGAAAGGACACATGAAGAAAGATTGCTATCAAAGAATGCTGAAGGTAAAGGGTAGAATGTTGCTGGGCATGCTAAACAACTACATGCACCATTTGCTTTGACAGTGAAGATTGAAGATACCAATGCTATTTTTGATGATGGTAATGTGTTGACACTTGATAATATTCTGGCTACTGAGGCTCTTATGGTTGATTCTCTTTTCCAGACGTGGTTGGTAGATTTCGGTGCTTCTTTCCATGTGACAACACATAGAGAATGGTTCTCTACTTATGCAGCAAGGTCTCTTGGTATTGTGAGACTTGGTGGCCCTTACCACTCTGACGTTGTTGGGATTGGAGATGTGGTTGTGCAATGTTGTGAACCTCCATCTTCCTTTCACATCCTTGTGGCTTGTATTTGGCGTGGCCATTTGGGCCACATATGTCGTAGTGGAATGGAAAATCTTTTTCATAGAAAGCAAACTAGGAATGTGCATAAAATGCACATTGACTCTTCAATTTAGCCTTTAGATCTAGTTCTTACAGATGTGTGATCCTATGTGCATGTCATTAGGTGGTTCTCTTTACTTTGTTACTTTTATAGATGATGGAACTATAAAAGTTTGGGTATATCCTATCAAATTGAAGGATGAGGTATTCCCTAGTTTGAGAAAACATCTTGCTTCAGTTGAGACTGAAAAAGGAACTAAGCTTAAGGCTTTACATTTAGATAATGGAGGTGAGTATACCTCACATGATTTAACCTTTTCCATCACTCTAGAGGAATTCATAGAGAGTTTCTCCTTATACCCCAATATATAATGGATTAGTTGAAAGGATGAATAGAACTATTCAGGATAGATTAGTTTCTATGCTGCACCATGCAAACCTTTCACAAGGCCTTTGCGCAGAAGCAATATTGATTGTAGTTCACATGATTAACCTTTCACCTAGTATTTCCAAATATCTAAAAATGACGCGAGTTATGGATAGGGAAGCCATCGTATCATGATCAGCTTCGAGTTTTTGGGTGTGAAGCATATGTTCATATACCCAAGAATCTTAGACAAAAGCTGGACCATAAGTCAAAGAAATGCATTTTTCTTGGATATGGTCGAGAAGGACAATTTGTATATCGCTTATGGGATTCGAAAACATAGTCAGTGATTAGAAGTAGTGATGTTATTTTCAATGAGTCTAAGATGCATAAACAACCCATTAAGGAGGTTGAAGTGAGAAGAGTGGTGTTTGGCGATACTAGTGCTCCAGTTCGCATGCATAAAAATGGTGCACATAGGATGGTCAAGAAATGTCCAATTAGATTAGTCTACAAATGTTCCTATCTAGCAATCATTGAGACACCCGTGATTATGTCTCGCATCCACTTGATAGATATCCTCCAGATTTGGATTTTCTTTATGCCCATAAATGTTGGTGAGCTTTCTTGCTACAGAGGGGCTATGGAGATACACGATCATGTCAAGTGGGAGCATTCCATGAGGAGTGAATTTGGTTCTATTCACAAGAATGGTACTTGGGATTTAGATACATTTTCCAAAGGTTAGGAAACCTTTACCATGTAAATTGGTATATAAGTTGAAATTCCCATCAGATAGTGCTTCTCCAAAGTATAAAGCAAGACTTGTTGCAAAGGGTTTTAAGCAACAACATGGGGTCCATGAGGAAATCTTCTCTCCAGTAGTCAAGATGAATACCTTGTACATGTTGCTTGGATTTGTTGCAATGGAGGACTTAGAGTTAGTTCACATGGATATGAAACTGCTTTTTTGTATGGAGATCTTATAGATGAGATCTATATGGAGAATCTAGTTTGTAAGCTCAAGAAGAGCTTATATGGAGTTGAAGAAGATCTGGGACAAGATGAAGTGTTACTTGTAGCTTTAATCGATTGTCTATTTAGAAAGTTTTTGGAATCAAAAGTTATTGGGCTTATAACATTATCCAACAACTCATTAATGTCCAAAGTGATTGAGAGTTAGAACTTCCATAAAATGTAGTGTATTTTGTCAATCTTTCTTGTGAAGAAAATGGGTGGCCACTCTTGAATTGGTGCATTAGGACATTTGATGAGAAGGATTAAGCCAATACTATGTGGGTGAACTAATACAATCCTAGATTGAACAAGATCTCGTTTAGTATAAGCACTGTAAAGATCTCATATGTATAAG
This sequence comes from Ceratopteris richardii, assembly GCA_020310875.1. NCBI lineage: Eukaryota > Viridiplantae > Streptophyta > Polypodiopsida > Polypodiales > Pteridaceae > Ceratopteris > Ceratopteris richardii. The sequence goes on along the minus strand of CM035414.1, from coordinate 13,035,322 downwards.
AAAGCAATTGCATAGGGAGATGATTATATCCCATGAGAATAGATATAAGAAACACTGACAAACCACTTACTAAAAATATGAAAAACAATGATGGAATGTCCACCTATGCATTCTCAAACTAGAGCTTCAATGGTGATCTAGAGAATCATGGATGGGGGAATCGGTCTCTCTAATCAATGTTTGGACTAGTGGATGTCATCTTTAGATAGGCCAATGTGGAGGTGTGGTCTTTTGGGGGCCGACTATATGTGGATGGTGGTAGAATCATGGAGGCATCAAAGTTGGACTCACAAGTTAAAAGAACCACAATATTTAACTTAAAGTACATACCATCCCAACCAAAATCCGAGTTGGCAGTGAGCTACTCTACCTAAGACATCTTTTAGCAGTAAATGGTTCATATGACCATCCAACATGTAAGTAAGGAATTTAAAAATGTGGAATATAGCATACAATCTTGTGGGGTGGATGTTGATCATATACTAGCATAACCAATGTTTCCTTGTATCATGCATGCTTGTTAACATGAAGAAAAGGATTATGGAATTTATTATTCTTATTCATAGTATTACAAAATTGTGGCTTTATGTTTCCTTGTATGTACATATGCTTGTGGAGAAAATTACTGTGTAATTTGATACTTAGTACCAATATAATGGAATTGTTGCTTTTAAGAGAAGAAGATGATTTCAATATTATTCTAGATCAAAAGTATGTTGCCTATCGTAATCCATAAGGTGTTCCCGTATACTTATGATTATCTACATATTAAAAGCATAATCCTTGTGAATTTAAGCACAACATAATCCATAACAAAGGATGACACTTTAAACAATTCTGTAGGAAGCACTATTGACATTTATAATGGAACACCAACAATACATCATGGGTGATGAAAATCAATGTTGAAAAGTGATTTTGTACTTGGTAATGTATGACACTCACACTACAGGCATTGTTGAGAACTTATGGGTCTTCCATAAGTACATAACATATATACATGCCAACAAAGAAACCTCCTAAGAAAATTTTCCTTGAGAGTAAAGTTGTGAGAAAAGAGCTAAAGCTCATGTGGGTGTGAAACTGACATGGTTTCTCCAAAGAATGGAATAAGCCCAAAGGTGTGTGAAAATTTTGAATTTTGTCATTAGGCATAACCTTTGTGAAAAGTTCAATAAGATGATCTTGTGCATGCAAGGATACAAAGTTGGTATTTTTAGCAAATTGTCTACCTAATGTGATGATAGTGCATCTCAATGTTATTTGTGTAAGCACAAAACATCGGGTTTCTCATAACTCCAATATGTGCATACTATTGGTAAAGATATTGGACTTATAGTGCCATGGAATGTTGCATTTACCTTAGCCAAAATATGGATGAGCTAGGAAGCATGTTAATTTGATCCACATAGCTCATCCATGCTTTTTGGAACTCGTGGATCAATGAAATTTTTTTCATGAAAAAGTATAATGATAAAAATAAATCAAGCACATGCTTGACACACACGGTGCTTAGATTGGTTGTTTGAAAATCAATATGCCAAGAGATAAGCACATATTTTCTTTTATACAAAACTTGTAGGTTTTGTTTTGGATCATACAATGCCTTGTTTAATATGCATACTTTATTTTCTTGCTCTTTTTGCACTAGTCCAAATTGTTGAAATATATGCACTTTTCACATGTAAATCCCAATTTAAGAATGGAATTTCTATATGGAAGTGATGTACATCCAAACATAGTAGCAAATGTCTTATCATGGTTATCATATTACACATAGTAGCAAATGTCTTATCAATGTCAATGCCCTTCTATTAAGTGTATCCATTTGCAATGGTTAACCTTAAAATGATCAATAATTTCATCACGATCTTCTTTCAACTTGGTCAATCATATGATAAACAAGTGTCATCCCTCATATTTATTTCAGATTTTAGTTCTATAGCAATCATTTTACTTCTTACCTTTGTACTTCATGAATACGGACAAGCTCATATTCATGATAAATGGTAAAGATAATTGTCGCATATCAACAAGCATGATAGCATGGATGTGTATCTAGTTTACTATCTCATGAAGTATTTAGTAATCAGTTTGGTATCATTTTACAGTTTCAATATTTGTCCTATTTAAAAATACATGCTATACATGTGCATAGAAAATATAACAACTCTTATTGATTATTTTATCAGGTTGATAATCATCTTAGTTAGAACTACATTCAATTGGCTATGACTAGAATGATATAAGAAAATGCCATAAATATCATTTTATCACATTCATGTATGTGTAATACATAAAAGTAGAGGCTAGAGTGCATGATTGTGGAAATATAAATTACAAAATATTGGAATTCTATTAACTTTTATGGATGATATCAAATGACAACATTTTCTTTGAGATTGTATTAATAAAAATCACAATTCATAACCTTTTCATAAAAAAAATTCCATTGTTCCTCAAGCACTTTTTTATATGCCAAACAACCAAAAATACATAGATGGTTAGTAGATGGCTCACATGCATTTGAAGCCTTACAAGGCTGGACATACTACCATGCCTTGTTGGGACCTATGGTGAGTACATATGGAATATATGTAGCAAAGCTAAAAATTATGAGGTAAGACTTGATTATTGGGCATACATCTAGGTAATTCAAGAAACTTGTTTCTTCTCTTACCAACATCTTTGTGGTTGGTGTAGATGACATTTTAGACTATAATTTTATCTTATGCTGAGCCCAAAATAGATTGAATTTGGGAGACTTAGTTCATATTATGATCAAAATAAAGGGTCTCCATTCTACGTGTTGGAAAATTTCAAGCAATATGGAGAAAATATTTAAAGTAAAAGAACACATAAAAAATTTCTTTTGGTGGATACACATGTTCATGCTTGGAAACATAATGTACAAAAGTTAAAAAGTATGGAAAAGTTTTGAATGATAGTGTCTTTATGGTTTCAAAAAATTTCTACAGAGAAATCGCAATTTACATGGATCACTCATTTTATCATCTTACTCAAAATGTTGACATCATTAACATGCTTAAAAGATTTGTTTAGATTTTTGAATCTTTTAGATTTTTTAAGATTTTTTTTTAGGCACAATACGTTTATTGAATTTGAATGGTGAAAACGTGCAATGGAAAGATGGTGCATCCCAGATATGTTATTAATCTCAAATCACACATCCTAAATTGTCCATATATTTTCCATTAATTTTTAAACTTGTAAAACTCATAATATGGGGGTATTGGTAGCAATAATTGTTTTCAAGAGAGATGAAGTGTAGACGTTTTGTCGACAAAATTTACTACTAAGAAATTTAGCATAGAGAAAAAGTTCTTTTTGATCCCTAAAAGAAAAAGTTCCTTTTGATCCCTAAATCAATGTTTTTTTGCAGTGTTTTTACCATAAGAGAGATGACAATATGTAGCATCTTTGTCAAAAAAACTTAACTACTAAGACGATGTGTAGGATCATTGTCAATGTATATAGAGATAAAAAGTTCTTTTTGATCTTTCGATCATATAAGTAATATGAAGATGTTATTATTATCAACAATATGGAGGTTTTCCAAATTCCATGAATAGGATAGGAGTTCTTCCTGCATGTGATAACATTCTCATTAAGGATAGACTTATCTTGAATGATTAATTGTTAGTATATCTTGGTAGTGATGTGTATGAATGCACTTAGGATTGCCAAACCACTTTTTCTATATGCAAGAGGAACTGATTTGGATGAGACACTTGTGCCTACGTGTAGCATGAAGAACTCTTGTAGCATTTATGCACTTGAAGCTCACAATGTTTGTAATGTACATTAGTTGGACATCAAAACACATTTTTGAATGGGGATTTGAATTAAAAAGGTATTTAGCCCCTTTGTTTTGCATAGGACAAGCATTTGCAACATTATGTCGAGTATGAACCTTCTCAAGAATAATTCCCTTAGTGTCTAAGCAGTCCCTAATGAAGTGGTAGCTCACCTCAATGTGCTTGGTCTGTTCATGATAGACCGAATTCTTAGCCAAAGCAATGGAACTCTCACTATCACTGAGCAAATGAGGTACATGATGAGGTAGACCCATATCACAAGCAAGACAAGAAAGCCACAATGCTTCCTTACATGCCTCACTTACTGCAACATACTCTGCTTCTATAGTGGAAAGAACTCTACATTCTTGAAGAGGAGATCTCCATGAGATAGCACCTCCAGCAAAATGAAAAATGTACCCTAATGTAGACTTTCGATTGTCTACACAAGCAATATAATCAAAATCTATGTAGCCAATAATGGATGCTTTCCCTCTACCCAAGCATAGACATTTGTCCTTAGTGCCACTCAAATATCTCAAAATCATCTTGAATGCTTCCCAATGCTTCTTGCTAGTAATAGACATATATCTGTTCACAACTCCCACTACGAATGCAATGTCTAGTCTCGTAGTTACCATAACATACATGAGACTCCCAACAATAGATTGATAAGGAATTTTGGTCATGAATTCCTTTTCCTCAATTGATTTGGGGAATTCATCCCTACTCTTTTTCATATATGTGGGTAAAGGTGTACTCAATGCCTTTCCATCTTGTAGTTCTCACTTGGAAGTACTTTGGATATGTACTCACTTTGAGAAAAGTATATGCATCTTTTATTCCTATCACGAATAATGCACATGCCAAGAATATGTTGAATCCCCCAAATCCTTCATATCAAATATCTCACTAAACTTCTCTTTGAGAAATGACAACTCATAAGAGGACTTCGCAATAATCCACATATCATCGACATAAACTATCAATCATATCAAGCTACTGTTTGAGCATCTCTTTGTGTACAGACAATGATCCTCATTGCTTCAAGAATAGACTTGAAACTTCATAAAAGGATCAAAATTTTGGTACCATTGTCTAGGGGAATTTTTAGGTCCATATGAGCTCTTCTTCAGCTTACAAATTAGACTTTCTTTGCCAAGAACTACATAACCCTTTGGTTGTTCCAGATAGATCTCATTTGTAAGATCTCCATGCAAGAAACACATCCATTTGGACTAGCCCTAAGTCCTCCATTCCAACAAATCCAAGCAACATGCACATGGTAATCATCTTGACTATTGGAGAGAAGATTTCCTCAAAATCAATTCCATGTTGTTGCTTAAAAGCCTTTGGAACAAGTCCTACTTTATACTTTGAAGAAACACTATCTAATGTGAAATCTAGCTTATATACTCATTTACATGGTAAATATTTCCTGCCGTTTGGCAAAGGTACTAAATCCCAAGTACCATTCTTCTGAATATAATCCGATTCACTCCTCATGGAATGCTCCTACTTGACATGATCCTCTGTGTACATAGCCTCTTTGTAGCAAGAAGGCTCACCATTATTTGTTAGCGTAACAATATCAAAACCTGGAACATATCTATTAGGTGGATGTGAGATACATGCTGAACATGTTAATGGTTGCTGAACAGGAATATATATAGATTGATCTGATTGGGCATTCTCTTGATCATCCCTCCTTAATTGGTTTTTTTATGCATGCTAACTAGAGGACTAGTATCCTCAAACACCACTCTTCTCACATGAACCTCCTTAATTGGTTTTTTTATGCATCTTAGACTTAGTGAAATTGACATCACTACTTTGTATCACTAATCATGTTTCAAGATCCCATAAGCGATATCCAAATTGGTCTTCTTAACCATATCCAAGAAAAATGCATAACTTTTGGTCTAGTTTTTGTCCAAGAATCTTGGGCGTATGAACATATGCTTCACACCAAGCAACTCGAAGATGACCATAATATGGTGGCTTTCATGTACATAACTCTCGTGCCACTTTCAAACCTTTGGTAGTACTAGGTGAAAGGTCAATCATGTGAACTGTAGTGAATACTCCTTCTAGCCAAAAGCCTTGTGAAAGGTGTGCATGATGTAGCGTAGAAGCTACTCTATCCTGAATAGTTCTATTCATCCTTTCAGCTACACCATTTTGTACTTGGGTGTAAGGAGCTGTACACTCTCTATGAGGTCCTCTAGACTGACAAAAGAGATTGAATTCATGGGAGATATACTCACCCCCATTATCTAAACATAAAACCTTGAGCTTAGTTCCTTTTTGAATGTCAACTAAAGATAACCATTGTCTGAAGGTAGGGAATACCTCATCCTTCGCTTTGATAGGATATACCCACACTTTTCTAGTAGCATCATCTAAGAAAGTGACAAAGTAAAGAGAAACACCTAATGGCCTTGTGGAGTAGGACCACACACATGTGTATGAAGGAGATGTAAAGGATCAGAGAAAGATGAAACAAGTAAATAGCCAAAATGAGAAAGATTTTCTATTGCACTACGAGATATGTGGCCCAAAAAACCATTCCAAATACAAGCCATAGGTTGTTTAGTAAAAACTAACAAGTGTTCTTTCTATGATATCAGAGCTTCCATGATGACCTTTGAGTGAGCTTCATCATGCTTCTCTCCATTAGCTTCTTTCATTGATCATCATTGTAGCTTAGTTTCATCCTTGTTTTCATGGATTCATTCGCTCGTTAGTGGGTCTGTTGCTCGCGGGTGAGCAATAGCTCTCGAATCCATTTGGTGGGTCTACCTCAAGGAGGAGGCTACAAAAAGAATAAGCTGGACTCTAAGTGGCGACATGTGGGACTCAAACCTCAAGCAACTCGTCTAGAGCTCTTCTTTCTATCCAAGTTGTCAAGGCACTGTCGAGTCCTTCGCTTTGCGCCAATCATGTGATTTGCCATTGAAAGCATGCTCATCACAACCAAAAAGGACTTATCTCGGTTAGACACACGAGAATCGATCTCCAGATGATAGTCGTTAAGAACTTCCACCTACCCATGATGCCACGCTGATCTGTTATGAACAGTGGCAAAAGATAAGCAAATATACGGAGATCAAAACTCGTGTGGATAGAGCATGCGGGAGTTGAGCTTTCAACCATGCTATGGTGAATATTTTGATGTATCCATCTTGTCAAGGCGCATTCGCGATTAGCGATTCACTATTATCTAATCATGTTTGCTGCAAAAGCTCATAAGGAACCTTATAGTACAAGCAAAAATGGCGAAGGTGGTCTCGGTTAGTGTTTGAACTTTGGCATTGCCTGTAGCAGGCTATCGTCTTACCCAGGAGTGCAGTCGCATCGGATACTGGATGGTTAGAGTCACTACTTCATTGCTTGATTAGCCGCCGCAGAAACGAATCAACCAATGATCAAAAGGAAGATAGTATCTATAGCAGTCATATACGGGATTCGTATTTCTGGCATCTCGGAAGGAGAGCTCTACTGTAACCAATATAGCAGAATCGTTTGGTTATCGCTTTGCCTGCTAAATCAATATAGAAGTGAAAGCTTCGGACGTTGCACCTTCAAGAGCAGATGATGATGAAATGAACCAGAAGGGGTTCGAACCCTGACATTCATGTAGCAATATCAACAGTAGTACTCAACCATTACGCTAGGAGAGTACTATGATATTGTTTTCTTTAGCATAATATTTTATGCAGTAATGAACATAACCTATGCTTAGCCCGAGCTTTCAAACCATCTTTTACCCGAATTCTCCATTTGTTTCTGCTACACACCTCGACCTGAACCTGACTCAGAGTCGAATTATGTCTCATCATTTGATTTCAAGAAGAATGAAGGAAGCCAGAGTGAAACTTTGAAGTCCATCCATTCCTGAAGGAGAAACCATTCGATTCATGACAGCAAGCCACATCATCTACCCACATTTGGGATGGTTCAAAGCCTTGACTGAGAGGAAAAGAAGGAGTTCTTTTTACTCTTTTAATAGATGGTGCATCTATGTTCTCTCAATCTAAAGAGGGGGAACTAGTGGTCTTTGTATGCTACATGGCTACTTGAAATGGAGACCCAAGGGTGGAGAATGGCTCTTCTCGAAGATCAAGGGAAGGATGTCGCTTAACTGGGAGATAAGTATTTTCCAAGTTAATGATTGGTTTCAATATTTGGTTTTGCTCTATGGTTTCATGTAGGATGCATTTTAATCATTGAAGTACGGTAGTAAACTTCAATCTTGATAATCTTGATGCAAATTATGGAAACCTACATGAAAGAGCATAAACATATTGAAACACTCATTAAGCACAAGCATGCATATATGAAAGATTTTTTTCATGCACAATTTATATTTTCTTATTGCTTGCAAAATGAATAGGATGCACTCAAGCCTGTGCACATGTATATTTATAACTGTTTGCAAGGTATAAGATGGATTATTTGTGCATGGATGATTGGACATGGATGATTGGATGCACACATGTCATGGCCTAGTATGGATCTCTACTCGTTGAATAATAATGTTCTCCCAAGTAGTGAGAAGGAAATTCTTCATACTCTTTAGTCAGTATGTAGTTCCCTAGCAATCCCAAACCACTAGAAATGGTACTTAAAGTCCAAATGGTTGATATCACCTGGAAGTGTATCAAAGATTCTTAGCTTTAGAATCTGAAAGGCATTAGTACATGCTTGGACTTGAGTAGGGGAAAGATCTCTAAAAAAGTCCTGCAGGTAAGCCAAAAAGCTTAGAAAAGTTCAAGAGATCTTAAAGATAAAGACAAAGTCTTTATTATTATCGCATGATCAACAAGACTTGATCAAAAGCTTGGAAAAGTTTGTCCTAGAATTGCGATTGGAACTATCCTAAAATTTGCCCTCTGCAACCATGTTGATGGTAATTAAATCTATGGAAGGTAAAACATAAAGTTTACCTATCCTTAAAGGGATTTTGGTACAAATCCAGAAAGCATGAGTGCATGCTTAGACTTAAGCAGTAAAGAGATTCCTATAAAGTCCTCGAGGTAGCTACTTAAAAGATTTTATTAGAAAGGAATATAAAGACAAGAAGTGAAAAGCTCTTGTCGCTACAAATTGTTCAAGTATAACCAATTAGACTTGTTGAAAAATTCAAGAACTTGGAATGATTATTGGTTTTTCTTTTGAAAACCCGAGTAAAGAAGAGTAGATATTTGAGGTTTTCCAATTTCCCAGGGAAAGCACAAGATCATGAAATGATCCTGTGAAGGGATCAAAAACCTAGAATATCAAGTTGGAGGTAATGCCTGAGACTTCAAAATTCTTGAAGTTATAAGGTACTCTATGAAGAGATGTTTAGACCTTAGGATAAATATCACGCACACATTAATGTGAATAAAATAGGGTGGTATGGGATGCCAGATTTTATACTTAGATTGATGTAGGAAAGATGGTATGGGACATCGGTCCGTGCGATGATAATTATCTTTTAGTCCGAAACTAAAACTTGAAGTTAGATTTGCTCTTCAAGGAAATTAACACTTCCAAGGATAAGTTTTAATTCAAGGAGGATAAAAATACGATCTCAAGATACTTCAATATCAAGTTCATAAGAAGATATGAAGTAAGTAACTTCGAAGAACTTCTTGAAACACTTCAAGCTAACGTGTTGATGATTCAGAAATATTTGATAAATTTCTAAAAGAGTAAGACTTTGACTTTGAACTGAACCTTTCAACTAAGGAATAGATTGAATAAGTCAAGCTACAAGTTCCTAGTGTAACTTGGTAAATTCAATCCTTTGATTCAAAACAATGCACAAGAATTGCATTCCTAGTAAGGAGTCATAAAGATTGAATATAGGCATGAACTTAGTCTCAAGTGAAGCATTGTTTAAGTAACAACTCATCAATAGAATGTCAGTGGGTCGACACACTGATGTTGGATGCCACACTAGTATCTTGTGGTTGGATGATGTTTAGATTTACTGTATGAATCTTTTTGAGAATCAAGTTTATTTCTCTTAAAGATAGAAAAAATAAATGCTTCAATACCTTGTTGAAATCAATCATTCAGAAGTTAGAGTCTTGAGTCATCAAGTATTTGACTCATAGTAAGTTTATATCTTAGAATTTTGATTTAGTTATACAGAATTTTAGTTATTTCCTTCGGCTTTCCAAATATTTTGGAATTGACTCAGATATGGTATCTGATTCCTTTTGCAAAAGTCCACGGTTAGCCGAGTGGAACTAGATAACTAAATTAAACATCCTAGATAGATGTTCTATATAAGAACTTATTCAATCTTCAAAGATGATAAGTCCAAGATTGACTTATTCATTTGGGTTAGCTTCCAATTATTAGCAAAACTCTTATGAATCTCTAGAGTTCAATATACTCTAGAACATGGGAGTTAGGAACTGCTCATAAGATTGGCAATTCTGAAGAACTTTTAGCTGAAGCCTTTGAGAACAATATCATGAATTGGAAGATTTTCATTTTGAATTTGACTTGGTCAAGATATAATAAGATTGATCTAAAGTAAATGGAAAACTTTCTCCTACAGTTTACATGGGATTTTCAAGCCTATTAGGACCGAGTAGTCCTCAAGCTCGGTGAAGAAAATCAAGTAAATGTTGGTTGATAGTTAACCATTGTACACACATCCTAGTCAGATGTTTGGATCAACCAACCTTCAAGTTTTCCAAATCAAATTCAAGAGAATCAAGAGTTCTCAAAGTCTTGTTAGGGATAAAAATCCTATCCTAGTTACTAAAGTCCATGCACCAGTCATGCTCAAAAATGAACTAGAAATTAGAATCCATCCATTTCATATGTTTGTTCCCATATCGCACATTGAGACACAATGAAGTGGCTAGGGATATTTTTAGATCCACCTTATTATTCATTCACTACTTTGTACTTTGACTAGTTTATCAAAGTGCAAAGCCGGACGCTGTTTTGAATCATTTGGACAGGGATGCCACCACAGAGATGAGACATGTTCTTCTAGTTTTAGAACATGACCATGTTCTTCCGGTTCAAGGACATGAGGCTCGAGGGTTGCCTATGGTTATATATATAGGTTTATTTTCAAAGACGAAAATATTTTCCAAGGGGGGAAGAATGTAATAAAGTAAGTCTATGGTCTAGGGATCCGACTGCTTCAGACATATATGAAATGGATACCATTTGGTCACTTGTCTGTAGGACCAAAGATCTCAAGAATAGACTCGAGCATAAGTTCATGTGCTCTCATATTCAAGTGATCTCCACTTAGTTTAGTGGTTAATTCTCATGGTTGTGAAGGAAGAGGTCTTGGGTTCAACCCCCATGGGGAGCATGGGGAGAGAGTTTTGCCCAAGGGGCTCTAGAGCCTTCTAACTCAAGTTAACATGAGTTAACTTGAGTCGAGTCAACTTAACTCGAGTGGCGAGTACACCAACCACTAGTGGAATCTAGTGGGAGGTACTAAAGCAGTGGACGAGATCACTCTAGCCACTAGTAGACTCTAGTGGAAGATATGAAAGGAGTGGAGAAGATTGCACATGCACTTGTTGACTCTAGTTACATTTGTGGTCCTTGTTGATTCGAGCAGCTATATATATAGGCATAAGGTTTGGGGGAGAGTCATCTCTCTAGCAGGAGGTGGTCGTAATCATTAGTTTGTTGCATGTTCACACACATCACTACCTAAATATATCAAGAGGTACATGTGTGTATGATTGTGAGTGAAAAAATATTGTGATTTTTTGAATCAACATTGATTCTTACTTCACAAGAGTATGTGTATGTGTATATGTGTGTATGATAATTGTCAGTTAAAATCTATTTGATTGTTTGACTCAACATTGATTCTTAATTTGCAATAGTATGTGTATGTTTATGTGCATGTATGATTGTGAACTGTTGGTGCAAGGCAATCAACAATTGAAGTTTTGAAGTCAAGGATTGAAGAAAATATCAATTCATGAAGCATGAAGAAAGTATATGTTCAAAGGATGAAGATGTGTATACATATGTACATTAATTCAGAGATAGCTCACTTATACTTTTGTATGGTTATGAGTTTGTAAATATTTGCCTATATATACCAGGAAAATATTGGGGCAAATATGAGAGAGCATGTGAATAGAGAAATTAGAAGTTGTATGAGTCATTAGACACTTTAGAAGTGAGTAAGATCTCTCTCATCACTCAGATGTAAAAGTTTTCCAGAAATGAAGAAAAGTTGCACCCGATATTTTTGAGAGTTCTCCTTCTGTGTTGAATCTTCTGTAAAATGCTTTTGTACAACTCTAAGTCTATAGTTGATTGTCCTTTGTACAAGATTTCAGCTTTTAATTGTAAACAGGCTGTGAGAATTATGAGTAGGAACATGCATATGTGAAGAAGTGTTGAGTGTCTTCTGAAACATGCGCAATCTCGATGGTCAAAGAATTGATCATTTCTCAATGCACAGTGTAAATTTTTGCACAAATGAGGAGTCAAAATCTAAGTTGTGGCTAAAATTATATAAACGGGTTCTAGTTTGAGAGAACCAAGCTTTAGAAGTTGCAGGTGTCAAAGTCGACTGTAAAGAACTACAATTTTAGACATAGGTGACTTGTTAAGATCATTTCTCAAGATCTATTGAGTCTTTTGGAATGGTTTAACTTTGAGGAGGTGCGCAAACTATAGGCGACACCTTGTGCAAAGTTTTATAAAAAAATTTACACATTTGATAAGTCAATGAGTGAGTTATGTGCAACAGACTTTCTGTGTTGTCATCTTCTTCACAGTTTGTTCAAAATTTTGATAATTGATCATTGATCCTCTAAATTGGGAAAGTTTTTGAGTTACTCTTGATATAGAGGTGCTCTAACTTCAAGAGTAGCTTGTTCTTTTGGAGATTAACACTCTCCGTCAGTGGTATCAGAGCAGGAAGTATCAAAATTGAAGAAAGGAGGACCCCGACTGCTGCAGTCATAAAGAATTCAACATTTGAAGATTCAAAAGGTGAAAGCTTAAGAGAAAAGCTTTAGAAGGAGACCATAAAACATCAAGGAAGACAAAAGGAACTTCATTTGAAGTAAAGGTAACCTTATTTCTCATAAAGCTTGAAGGATTTAATACACAAGTGAAGAAAGGATGGGAGATTCTCTTCAGATAGAGAAACTGGATAGAGAGAACTATCCAGCATGGTCAATGAGGATGGAAGCTCATCTTATGAGCAAAGACTTTTTATTGCTTTAATGAATTCTGATTGAAATAATAATGAGGAATGAAATAAGTTAACTTTAAACTAGTATGAAAAATTATAGGTGAAGAAGAAAAGCCTCAGTTCAGAGATCCTAGTGTTCCAACTAGGGAGGAATTATCAAATATGAAGACTTGGATGAAGAGAGATGCTCAAGCGAGGAGCATTATGTACATGGCAGTTAATGACTACTTGCTACCTCACATTAGAGGTCTTGAAAGTGCAAGTGATATATGGAATGCTTTGGAGGAGCATTTCCAAAACACCACAAAGTTAAGGAAGGCATCCTTGTGGGCAGAATTTACCACATTCAAGAAGAAGGCCTCTCAATCCATCTCAGATTATGTAACAAGAATGAAGGACATTGCAGATGCATTAGGAGCAGTTGATGAAGATATTGAGGAGGATAAATTGGTAAGGCAAATCCTTATAGGTTTGAGAGGTGATGAAAAATGGAAGCCATTCATTTTGTCTACTCAATTATCACTAGATCATTTTACTCCTAATTTAAAATCAGTTGCTAGGACATATGTTAACCTTTGAGTAGGTTGTCAAAGGTGAAAGTGATAAAAGTGCAGGTCAAGCAATGTATTCAAAGGATGAGAAGAAGAATAGCAAAGGGAAGCAACAAGCAAATGAAGATGAAGGTACAACTAGCCAAGCTAACTTCCTAAGAGGAAGAGGAGGTGGCAAAGGTAGAGGAAGAGGCAGAAGTAATAAAGATGGAGGCAAAACTTATTGGATTTGTGGTAAGTAAATCATTTAGCTAATGATTATTGGCATAATACTCATAATAATGGTGGATATAATCAGAATTTTAATTCAAGAGGAAGAGGTGGCAGAAATCAAAGAGGTAATTTCAAAGGTAGAGGTAGTAGAGTGTACTTTGGAAGAAATGTAGGTAGAGGATTCCAAAGTCAACAATACAACAATACCTACTACAATTATGCTTCAGATCAGAAGGAGGATTCAACATTGATAATGAATGCAACTTGTGAAAGGCAAAGTGAAGTTCAAAGAGTCTTCTACATTGACTCAGGGTGTAGCAATCACCTGAGTGGCAACATAGCTTTGATGACTTATTTGGAGAGTAAGGTAACTAGTCATGTAGCTCAAACAGGTGACAATACAAAGCACAATGTGAAGTCAATTGGATCAATGAAGGGTAAGGATGGAAGTACTCTCTTGAGTAAGGTTTTGTATGTTCCTACAATTCCAAAGAATCTGATAAGTGTAGGAAAAATTGTTGAAAAAGTTATGAAGTTAGGTTCACTAATGAAGGAGTTTTTGTGGAAGACCCTAGCAATGGGTATAAACAAATTGTTTCAGAGAAGAAAGAAGGAACATTGTTCACATTGAAGATTCAAGGTAACATTGGTCATGCCTTATACACCTATGGAGGACATAAGATCTCAGAGTTAGATCTTTGGCACAAAAGGCTTGGACATTTTAATGAAAGAGGTATTAAAGATATGGTTAATAATGGTTCAGTGCTTGGATTGCCTAATGTTGCAGGTCAACATATGACATACAGATGTGAGGCATGTCAATTAGGTAAGGCTCATAAGCAATCTTATTCCAAGCATCGTCTTATGTATTCAGAGAAGCTTGAGTTGGTACACACAGATGTGTGGGGACCATCAAAGGATTTCAGTATCAATGGTTCAAGGTATTATGTGATATATGTTGATGATGCTACCAGATGGATCACTATCTATGTGATCAAAGATAAGTCAGAGGTATTCAATACATTCAAACATTATCATGTGTATGCAGAGAGAATTACAGGCCAAAAGTTGAAGAGACTAAGGTCAGATGGAGGGGGAGAGTATTTCTCTAATGAGTTCATTGATTAATTATGGAATGGAGGTATAAAAAGGGAAATTACTTGTAAGTACTCTCCTCAACAAAATGGTGTAGCAGAAAGGTGGAACAGAACTCTTGTTGAGTTTGCAAGATCCATGATGAAGGAGAAAAATTGCCCAAATTATTTGTGGGCTGAGGCTATAAATACAGCCACATATTTGATCAATAGATTACCATGTAAAGCTTTGTAGGGTATGACACCATATGAGGCATGGTGGGGTAAGAGACCTACTCTAGATCATTGCAAAGTATTTGGATGTTTGGCATATGCATATGTGCCATCTCAATTGAGGCATAAATTGGAACCTAAAGCTGAAAAATATGTGTTCATTGGATATGATGATAAGCAGATGGGATATAGGTTGTGGAGTCCATCCACAAAACAATTCCTTGTGTCAAAGGATGTTACATTTGATGAGCAAGGTACTTGGTATGCAGGTACAATCAATATGATGAACCAAAAACCTCATGAATTGGAGAACTCAAAAGGTCATCAAGACACAAATGGCAACCTACAAGCTATAGCTATGACACTTCTTTTTTGGCTACCAAAGATTATGCTTATATGGTAAAGGTAGATGAAGACCCTTCTACATATGAAGAGGCAAAAGGTAAGGAAAATTGGGAGAAAGCTATGCAGGAAGAGTATGATGCATTGATGGAAAATGAGACATGGGATTTGGTTCCTAAACCAAATGGTCAGAAGATCATTGGATGCAAATGGGTCTACAAGACAAAGAGGTTTGCAGATGGAAGTGTGTCTAGGTATAGAGCTAGACTTATTGTGAAAGGGTTTGCTCAGACATATGGTATAGATTATGATGAGACCTATAGTCCTGTGGCAAAGATGACAACCATCAGGACACTCATAACTATTGCTGCATGTAAAGGTTGGAAATTATGTCAATTAGATGTGAATAATGCTTTTCTAAATGGTTATATTTCAGATGATGTTTTCATGGAGCAACCACAAGGATTCAGAGATGAAAGGTATCCAGATTATGTATGTAAGCTCAAGAGAGCTTTGTATGGTTTGAAGCAGGCCCCAAGGGCATGGAATGATAGAGCAGATGTCGCCCATGCCACTAGATTTGGCCTAAAAACCGCATCACATCTTTAGGTGTCTTAGGAGAAGGAGCCTCCAGTACGGCCTTCACTTTTTCTGGATCCACTTGAATGCCTTGTTTGGAAATAACATGTCCGAGCAGCTTACCACAGACAACAGAGAACACGGATTTATTTGGGTTCAAACACAAGCGATATTCGTGACACTTGGAAAAGCAACACCGTAAATGGTACAGGTGTGCCAATGTATCCCCGGATAACGAGAAATCATCTAAATACACTCTCATAAATGTGGTGAGATAAGGGGAAAAAATTTCTTGCATGCAGCGTTGGAACGTACTAGGAGCATTGCACAGTCCAAACCACATCACGGTACACACATAGACACCCCAGTTGGTAATAAATGCGGTCTTGGGTATATCCTGCTCGGCCATTCGGACTTGATTGTAACCACTGTATCCATCTAGAAAGGAATACATCTCCCGACCGGCCACGTCGTCTAACATGGTATCCAGGAATGGCAACGGAAATGGATCCGATACAGTTGCAGCATTAAGCTTTTGGTACTCCACACATATCTGCAGCTGCTTGTTTTTCTTCAGAACTATAACAATGGGAGAGATCCATTCTGCGTGCTCAATAGGCACAATAAATCCCACCTGCAACAAGCAATCAAGTTCGGCTTTAACTTGTGCCGCATAGTTAGGATTCATCCTGTAATTGGGCTGTTTGATGGGTCGTGCATCCGGTTTCAGCACCACGTGGTGTTGATAAATCCGCGGGTCCAACCCCTTCATGTCCCTATAGTCCGACGCAAAACATCAGCAAACTCGCATAGCAGCTGCAATAGGTGCTCCTGAAAAGTTTCGGACATTCCTGCCTTTATTTTTACTGGTCATGGATTGGTTTGATCACCTAAATTGCAGGTGATCAGCTGATCTTCCAGTACATAGAACTGCCGGGGCCTATCCTCATCGTCTCTCGACTGGAGTAATTGTTGAAGCATCGCCTCATCCAAGGTCTGATCTATGTTGGACTCATGCGCTCCGGTCAGTGGTATCACCGTACAGGCTACCGGACTCCAGTTCTCAGCCACCGTTTGTAAATCTACAGTGCCAAGTGCCATCAGATCCTTGTTAGCGGTAAGAAAAGCTTCCTCCTCATCATCGGGGAGACCATCCAACATGTGTACAGGCTCTGCTAAGTATGGTCGTGCATGTAAGTCATAGGGTTTCATGTCGTCCAACGAGACAACATATTTCCGATGATTATTTTTAAAGACTAATTCATGCGCTGACCAGTCTTGCACTACCTTAGCTTGTTTTAGCCAGGGACGTCCAAAGAGTAGATTGTAATCCAAGCTCGATTCTCGTAAATCTAGCACAACAAAGGTCATTTTGAAAATAGAACCTTGTAGAGTAATCAGAATATCTCGCACCAAGCCCACCAGATGGATTCAAGATTGATCAGCCATACATACAAAGAATTGAATAGGTTCAATTTGCGTCCACCCTAGCCGTTTGCAAAGGGCTGATGTGGTAATATTGACACCAGATCCGCCATCAATTAAGGCTTGTGTGATTTTGTGATTTTCGTACCATACCGTAATCAGTGGTACCATATGGTCCACCATTGGGTCCAATTCCGATTGGATTGTAGCTGTTGCAGGAGCACTCGAGGAGCCTAGACTAACTTGCTGCTGGAACGGTTGTCGAACTCCAGGGACCAAAGCCAATAATTGACCCAAGGGCAATGTAATTGATGCCTTGGACAGAACATCCTAGACCGAATCAGTTTTGGCTGTTTTCGGTACGGTCTCCGGTATGGACTCTGGTACCGTATGAGTCAAATTTCGGTTCTCTGGTACCTCCGGCAGAATACTTTGCTGCATCACCGGACTGGATCAAGGAAAATAACTTGTTCCTGCGTAACCCACTTGCTTGCCTTTTTGAACACCTTCTGTTGTTCACGAATTCCTGGTTCAAAGATCTCTGCAGCTGGCTGGAGTTGCTTGCTCGATCGTGTTTGTACCGCAGCTGCTTGCATATCCACGGGTGAGATATACACCATATTTGCCATCGGATGTTGCCGCTCTTTTTTCTTTTTATCATAGTCCGCTGCATCTTTGTAGAACCTTTGGATATGCCCTATTTCCCCATAGAAATGACATTTAGGAGTTGAATTAAATGTACCTTCTCCTGACGGGCTTGCATTCCATCGAGCTTGACCGAAGTTATTTGTCCACCCTCCTCGATAATTCTTGTATCCCTGGTACGGGGTGTTCCTCATCTGTGGTGGTACATAATGGCTAGCCGGTGGTCCCTGCTCCTGAATGATGGCATTGACTGCTGCTCTGTTCTGTACCTTGGCATTATACGGACAAGTCTCCGTGGTATGATCTGTTATGTGGCAGATGGCACAATACATTTGGTTTAGTGTGCATGTTGAACTGTTGTGCCCTGGGTTTTTGCATTTGGCACAATAGACTTGTTTCAAAGGGTCCTGGTTAGATTGCCTAGACGCTTTCGGCCATTCCAGGTCTTCGGTAAATCTGCCCACTTTGTTCTCTAATTGTAGCGCCATAGCAATTACGACATCTAAAGTCATTCCACCCACACTCCTTATGATTATAATCTGCCTCAATTGGGGCTTTAATCCATTGATGAACCATTGAGTGATAACGTCATCTGGTAGATTAGTATGCACGGGTGGCAACTGCCTTAGATGTGTCCGAAATAGCGTGGCATAATCCTGTACAATTTGGTATGATTTCTGCCTATTGTTCTGCAAGTAGTCAAAAATTTCGGCAAGATTCTTCTTCAATTGAAACCGTTGTAGAAAGGCATCCTTTACATCATCATACTGCCGAAAGTGGTTCAAATCGTATTCGGTTAACCATCCTGCAACTTCATTAACCAGGGTTTCCTGGAACACAATAGCTTTGTAGGCAGGGTCTGCTGGATAGTTCAAAACTGCATACTTAATCTCAAAGGTCCGTACATGCACATCTGGATCATCCCCGGGAAATCCTCCAAATTTTGTATACGTGATCCCTACTGGTACCGGACGCAGTGGGATAATCTGGTGCTGCTGTTGTTCTTGCTATTGTTGATGATGTTGTTGTTGTTGTGAGCCACTCATGGTGTTGTTATTGGTGGCATTGTTATTATTACCCGAATTTTGGGGAGGTATCCCTTGATCTTCCTGGACTGTATGGTCAACCTGCTCACTTTCCGGTCCTAAGATTTTGTTGAACTGATTGCTTAACTCCAAATCTATCAGCCCTTCCTCGACTTGAGTGTCGAGAGTAGCTAATTGTGCACCAAAAAATGGTGAGCACAACAAGTGTCCACCAAACAGCATTGCAGTTTCACCGAAAAACTTCGAATCGCCACCAGGTAATACCGAACTCTCACCGAAAGTTGCCGAATTCTCATCGGACCAGACTGCACTATCACCGGAAACATTCTCACCGGATAACGCAGACCTGGCACTGAAAGCGACCGAATTCTGACCCGATAGTGTAGAATTGACTCCGCACTGCATCTTTGTACAACTCGAAATCAGCGTACTTCCTTCAGAAGGGACCAGACTCGCACCAGACTTCACCGGAATCTCGTCATGTACTACCGAACTACCATTGGAATTGTTGCTGGTT
>CM035414.1:12998183-13003183 GCA_020310875.1 Ceratopteris richardii | reverse complement strand
GGGGCTAGCTTAAGCAAGGGGCTTGCTTATCACAACTCCAGAACTTAGTGCTCACTTTACATGAGCTAAAACTCCAAGAAGATGGGCCAAAAGAAGTCGGGATACATGCTCCTTTTATAGTGAGAAGTGTGCCCCTAAAATCTAGGAACTACCTTCCCAAATCAGCCTCCTAACTTGGAGGATTTAGTTGAGATGAATTGGGGAGTGGTTGAGTGACTTTTCTTGATGGAATCTCGTGGCTTTTGGCTTCCTTTGATTGCTCCACATGTCCATAAAAGATTCCCCACGAATTTGTAGCTTGAAGCTTGACTTTTAACACTCCCCCTCAAGCTTCAATTCTTCATCCTCATCCAAGCTCCTTCATGTTGATGCTTTGCTTGAATTTTGAAATCTTCATTCCATCCAAAGCCTTTGTAAACATGTCGGCAACTTGGTCTTTGGTACCAATATGATGTACTGAAACTTCCTTGGATATCACCTTTTCCCTTATGAAGTGATAGTGCACTTCAATATGCTTGGTTCTAGCATGATAGACAGGATTCGATGCTAGATGAATGCTACTCATATTGTCACAAAAAATTGGATATGTGTCAACCTGCAAATTAAGCTCCATAAATAACTTCTTAATCCACATTAGCTCACATGTGACTTGAGCCAAAGCTCTATACTCAGCCTCGGTGGAAGATAATGCCACCGTGGGTTGCTTCTTTGAAATGCATGAGATGATCTTGCTACCTAGCATGACTAGGTAACCACTTGTACTTCTTCTATCCTCCTTGGAACCGGCCCAATCCGCATCAGAATAAGCTTTGACCTGCATATCATCATCAAATGAATAGAACAATCCTTCATTTATAGTGGCCTTGAGATATCGTAACATTCTTCTTGCAGCTTGCAAGTGTGTAGTCCTTGGACTATGCATAAATTGTGATAACACTCCAACTCCATATGCTATGTCAGGCCTAGTTATTGTGGCATAATTGAAAGAGCCTACAATAGAGCGATAAAAAGTTACATCCTCTAATGGCTCTCCATCAATGGAGCTTAGCTTTACATTAACTTCCATGGGATTTGAAATAGGCTTGCAATGTAGCATCCCAAACCTCTCAAGTAGGTCTAGAATATACTTCCTTTGTATGAGCATAATACCTTCTTCTTTGTATACAACTTCAATGCCAAGAAAATACCTAAGATCTCCAAGATCAGATATCCTAAACTCCTTTCCAAGCTTTGCCTTGATCTCCTCAATGCCCTTTGTATCATTACCTGTAATGATAAGATCATCTACATACACACACATGTAGACTACAAGTTCTCCTCTTTGTTTGATGAAGAGAGATGGATCCGCCTTGCATTGATTGTAACCACATTTGATCAAATAGTCCACCAATCTTTGGTTCCAAGCCCTTGGAGCTTGCTTTAGGCCATAAAGTGCCTTGTTCAACCTACAAACATGATGTGGAAACTCTTTATGAACAAAACCTAGTGGTTTCTCCATGTATACCTCTTCTTCCAAGTCTCCATTGAGAAAGACATTCTTGATATCCAATTGGAAAAGCTTCCATCCTTTGCTAGCAGCCATTGCAATGAGTGTCCTAATGGTGCTCATCTTTGCCACGGGGCTGAATGTCTCTTCAAAGTCCACTCCATAGGTTTGTGCAAAACCCTTGGCCATCAATCTTGCTTTGAACCTAGAAATAGATCCATCTGAATTCCTCTTTACTTTATACACCCACTTATTACCTATTACCTTCATGTTCTCCTTCTTGGGCACTAGAGTCCATGTTTGATTTTCCTCAAGTGCGTCGATCTCTTCTTGCATTGCCTCTTTCCATTCGGTGTACCTGCTTGCATCTTCATAGCAATCGGGCTCATGATCTTCTACTACTTTGTTCATATATGCATAATGCGTTGCCATGTATGAATCATAAGTAAACCTTTGAGTTGGATACTTAACTCTAGAAGACTTCCTTTCTTCACCTTTTGGAGGAATAAACCTCCTTTGCCTTGGGAACTTGATCTCTTTCTTTGACGTGGCTTCTTTCTCCATCATGTGTCCTTCATCATCTTCAACTTCTTTACCTTCTTCATCCAACTCCACCAATGTTGCTTTGCCTTTGTTGATTGATTGTGCTTCATAGCTTGATGAAGATCTCCCCCTCCATGGTGAGTTCATGCTTGAACTCTTCATTGATGGAACACCTTGGGCCGCTTAGCTCTAGGTCGATTTGGTCTTCATCATGTCCATGCTTTTCTTCTTCATAGTCCTGCATACAATCATACTTCTTATACCAAGGGAGTAGCTCATCAAATGCTACATCCCTTGATATCCTCAAGTCCTTTGTGTTTGGGTTGAAGCACCTGTAACCTTTATGATCATTTGAATATCCTAGAAACACACACTTTTCTGCCTTTGGTTGTAGCTTGTGCCTCAATTCACTTGGCACATGTACATAACAAGTACATCCAAATATCTTCAAGTGGGAAAGATCAGGTTTCTTACCATAATAGGCTTGATATGGTGTCAAGCAATGGATCCCTGAGGTAGGAGCCCTATTCATAAGATACATGGCGGTATTTGCTGCATCACTCCAAAACATGTTAGGTACATTCATCTCATTAAGCATTGCTCTAGCAATCTCGGCAATGTATCTATTCTTTCTCTCTGCTACTCCATTTTGTTGGGGTGTGTACCTGCATGTTACTTGCCTCTTGATGCCTTGATCCATTAAAAAATCAGAAAACTCATTGGAGAAGTATTCTCCCCCTCCATCAGACCTTAGCTTCTTGATATATGTACCTGTTTCCTTCTCTACCATTGCCTTGAATGCTTTGAAACATGTAAACACATCTGATTTGTTTTTGATGAAATAAACCCAAACCATCCTTGTGCAATCATCTATAAAAGTGACAAAGTACTTGTTACCTCCAATGGATTGCTCTTTGGTTGGCCCCCACACATCTGTATGTATCAACTCCAATGGATGTTGGCTTATGTAGCCACTCTTCTTGAATGGAAGTCTCGCTTGCTTCCCTAGTTGACAAGATTCACATAAATGCTTCATACCTTGTCCTTGGAAGTTGGGAAGACCTTCAACCAGCCTCTTGAATTGCATTTCCTTCATTCTTTGTATGTTGATGTGACCTATCCTCTTGTGCCACAAGTCCAACTCCGAAATCCTCTTGTTTCCATATGTGAAGTAGACATGTTGAGTGGAATGAGAATTTACCTCCAAAGTGAAGAGTCTCCCTTGCTTCTTTCCTCTTGCTATGACCTTGTAACCTTGCTTAGGGTTCTCCACAAAGCATCCACCTTTGTTGAACCTTACTTGATAGCCTCTTTCAACCATTTGCCCAATGGACACCAAGTTCTTTGTGATAGTAGGTACATGCAAGACATCCTTGAGACATCTTCCTTCCTCCTTGTCATCCAAAGCTACATCTCCAACATGGGAGATCTCATGGGCTGTATCATCACCTGTTTCTACATGTCCTTTACCTTTGGGAACATGTAGATTAGTAAACCAAGAAGCATTGCAACTCATATGGTTGCTACATCCACTATCAATATACCAAGTGTTATCTACTTTGATTGAATTCCCATTCATGTGCATCATCAAGAGATTGTCATTTTTTGAACTTGTAGAAGCATAATTACCTTGGCCTTTGTATGAAGAACCTTGATTATAGCTCCTTTGGTTTCCTCCTTGGTAGCAATCTCTAGCATAGTGGCCAAACTTGCCACATATGTAACATCCTTCACCATCTTGATTCCTGTTTTGTTGATGTCGTCCTCCTCTTCCTCTTGTTCTTCCTCTCCCTCTTTGTGATGAGGTTCCTTGGTCATGTCCTTGATTGCTTGAGTGGCCTTGCCTTCCTCCAAACCTTCCTTTGCCCCTTCCTTGTCCTCGTCTTCCTTTGCCCCTTTGATTACCTGCATAGAAAACTTGTGCATCCTTGCTTTTAGTTGAACTTCCACCTATGTTCATTTCTTCGGTGACCATGAGAGCAACCAATTGCTCAAAATCAGGAAGATTATCCCTTACATAAACTGAAGTGGTAAAGGGTTTCCACTTCTCATCATCTCTCAAACCATTGAGAGTATAAGCCACAAGATCGTCATCGTCTATGTGGCTTCCAATGGATCCCAATGCATCTGATAACTCCTTGACCTTAAGTATGTAGTCATTTATGCTATTCCCTGAGCTCTTCCTAAGGTTGTTGAGCTCATTCTTGAGTTGGATCTTCCTTGCTTTGGTGCTTGTTGAATAAAGCCTTTCAAGTGTCTCCCATACCTTCATGCTTGAATCCAAGTCTTGGATATGGCCGATCATGCTATTGCTAATGTGTTGGGAAAGAATAAAGATAACCCTCTTGTCTCTTTCATTCCATTCCCTAAAGGCCGTTCTCTGGTCATTGGTTGGATTCTCATCCAACCTAGGTCTTGGTTCACTTCCACTAATCAACCCCCAAAGGCCCTTGCCCATAAGATAGTTGGAGACCCTAAATCTCCATGGTTGATAGTTCCCTTTGTCTAGCTTTTCAATTTGAGTGTTGAAGTCTCCCATATCTAGTCTTTGATACTTGACCTAGCCCTTGGCTAATGCTCCAATGTGTGTAAAATGAAAATGAGGCTCTGAGGTTACCTCAATCCAAAGCTTTCCTTAGATGGACACCTTGTGCTCTTGAAACTTTGAGTAGAATAGCTCCCCCTTGATGTGAGCTATCTCCAAGAAGCTTTTGTTGATGCAAATCTTCAACCACCAACTCCAAGAGGTCTTCTTGCTTGTATGTGATTCCTCCAAGATGCCCAAATGCTCTGATACCACTAATGGGGGAAGTATCTCAACCCCTAAGCAACGACGAAGCGTGAATGACCTCCACAGGTATCCTTCTTTGACCTCTGCACACCCAAAATGCTCTTACTCAGAGCTTATACAGAGAACTCCAGTGAGCTTTTGTAGACCTGTAGTAGACACCAAGAGCTTTCCAACAAAACA
>CM035414.1:12960683-12993183 GCA_020310875.1 Ceratopteris richardii | reverse complement strand
AATTTGAACTTTTCTCTCAACTTCAAACTCTAAATGTGGTCAATAGCGTGTTCCTTTCGAACGTCTTGATGAGATGCATCTATTCTGGGTATTTAGTCAAATTTGACAAATGTGCTTCAAGTTATGAGAAAAATATTGAATGGTGGGAAACACCAACACTCACTCCAGAACTCGTTATGGCTCACACACACACCACTGTAGCTAACAAGTGATGGGAAGGGATAGACAATAGTTCTACACACACATTTCAAGCATTACACACACACAAGAGTTCTTGGAGAAGAAGGAAATCAACAGAAAGAGGCAAATTCGAAAATCTTCTTCAATTCTCACAATGGCAAAAAGTTCTTTACAAGAGTCACAAAGTGACTTATATACATGTGCCCTAAAAGATGGTCCTTTCACACAAGAGACTTGCACTTTTATTGACTAACTCTAATTTCCTAATATTGTACAAGGATTATGATACAATGATTGGGGCTTGTGCATCTAGAGGGCTCCTCTAGTGCATTTTCATAGCTTCAAGGGATCTTCAAAGGATTTTGAAGAAGAAACAATTGTGCTCATAATTTGAAAATTTTTGGGGGCTCCCCTTTTGTGCTTCTTTACTTTGCAACACTCTCCCCCTCTTTGTCTCTATCGTCCCTTGACAGGCTTTGTTTCTTTGTCTGCGGCTTGTTTATAGCTCATTAGTACACACACCCAGTGGTCGAAGAAGCGATAAGGACTGTTAGTGAATTTGTTACCTTATCCGATCTAAGTCCGTTGCTTCTATAATCCCCTTGGTATTCCTTAGATTCATAAATCTAGGTTGCTATGTTAAGTTGGGCTGCCACGCATGCCTTCAGTGGCTAAGAATGTGATATTCTTAGTCACCCTCTTCAACTTCCCAGCCTCTACCTCTTTCTAACTTTTGGTCTTCAGATATTTCTTTGTTCTCATACATGTGACCTTGTTGCATTTTCTGGAGCCTGTTTACTTTTTTTTGCCACGCGCATCACTTGGTCAAACTTGCATCACTTTCTATCTTTCGGTTGATGCTTCAAAGGTTTTATCTTTAAATCTTTCTTCTCATCCTCTAGGACCTAATGCTTTTCTTTAGCTTGTTCATTTCTTTCCACCGCATGCACCTGGTAGAGGGAGAAGCGACTAGGATTCTTAGACAATTTGTTACTTTATCCGATGAAGAATCCTTTGTATATAGCCTCCCCTTGAAAGGTCCTAGTTGTGACTCTTTGTTTCCACCCTTGGGACCTTGTCGTTTGGTGTTGTAGCCTGATGTGTGCCACTGTAGGGCTTTGGGTAGAGGGTGGTTCTTTCTAATTGAGCTGTTTTGTTGTTCGATCTTCTTCTTCTTCTCCTTTTACTTGACTCTCCCTCCATACATCCCTCCTCTTGATCTCTTTCATCAACGACAGGCTTTTTGTGGCGAGGTGAATAAGTTTGTATGACCTTTTGCTCTGTGTGATTTAGCGAATTAGCTTCACATATCATGAGCTCTTTCCATTGAGCTGACTTTACTCCATCATCTGGTGCCTGCCTATGATCACAAAGAAGCTAGGCTCGTAGGTCACCAGTCTTGCATTTAAATTGGAAATTATTTTGAAAAAAATCTTCGAGTCCATTTCAAAAAATCCCATAAAGAATGCTTCCTCAAATGTTTGCATGTATGGACTCGGTAGAAACATTAATCTAGAATAGATTGCCATTATGGTTAGTTGATTGGGTGTCATCGATAAATAAAAAATGATTGTGTCGGCTCCCTGACTAACATTGATAAAGTTCAAAAATGTATATTGTGGATGTTGTAATACCTTCAAAACTGTAAGGAGCATGCTTAATATTTTATTCATCATTTTAATGGCTAATTCTTGCACTGTCGCATATCTTGATAACCAAAATTCTATTGTCTATACCATGTATTCTTCTGTCGATAAATAATTACGTGGTGGACTCGATAGTAGCGGATAGTTTAGCCATTGATTATTTATTGTTCCCTGGTGCTGTGCTTCCCAAAATTGCGTCCAGGTACGTCGGCGAGGGATTGGGAAAAAAGATGGATTTATCTGTAGCACATATGGTGTTGATTCCTAGTGTACCTTTAATGTCGGATTTTTGTCCAAGAAACTTTTGTCTCCATACTAGATTAGCCTTGTCGAATTTTTCTTATGTATACAAAAACGCGTTCATGTTGAACTGTAGATCATGATCAGACTCTTTATTTGTAGTTTTCTTGATATATTGTCAAGTTTCTTCCTTTAACATCCCGTAAGGTACATTGAATGGCCTCAAAATTTGTTCTAAGCTTTTACTTTCGATCCTTGCCTCTTTCATTACTTTCACTACCTAATCTTCAAAGTGCTCTATAAGCTGGGACACTAGTAGTGCCCTTTCATGATGGCTTAGTTCTGCAATAGCCTGTTTATGTCTATCAGTGCTTGGCTCTGCTTCCCCCCTTACATGTGAATGATGCATGGGGGGAGAAAGAGGACGTACCTCAATCTCCACAGTAGCCACTTGGGAGCTTGGAACTACTGGTGTCCCCACTATACCCTGTTGTGCTATCAGAGCCTTCAGATTTGCAATGAGTTCATCTTTTTCTTTGATTTCTCTAGCCGTCTTTGTTGGTGCTTCTTTGTGCTTTAGGAGTTCTTCTCCTATAGTAGTTATTTGATCAACATCTTCATTATATAGTACAAGAAGCTTGTCTTCTACCAATCTCCACATGTTCTTGAGTTCATTTGTGTCATACATGTATTTCTTTTCCCATTCTTCTCTTAGGGTTTGCTCTTGCTTTAGCTGATCTTCATACTTTGCTATTTGAGCTTCCAATGCTTGTGTATTGTTTGGTGTGACTTCTTGTGCCTCCACCGGTTGGTTGCACAGAATGGCAGTCATCAGTTCCTTATTTCTATTTCTCAGATTATATGCTTCCTCCATGTATACCTTTATTTGTGAATCCAGTAGTTTACCATTGGCAATCATGCGTGACTTCTCGGCTTCACTGGCTTCATACTTACTTTGGAGCTCTTTGAGTTGGTCTTGTATTTTTTTATTTTCAACCGTGAGCACATTGCATTTCTCCATAGCTTCATTGTCTTATTTCTCCTTGGTGGTAAGTTCCTGTTGGACTTGGATCACTTGTGTAGATAGCTCTTCACTTAATACCTTAAATTGATTGCATTCCATTAGAGCCTTGTCATAATCGCTATCTGCTGCTATGAGTTGTTGTTGAGTGTCCATGGCTGTTTGTATCATTTGGTTTACTACGGGCTTGAGTTGAGCCACGTCCATGTTTAGCCATGTCTTTGGAATACTCGACGCTTCACCCGTGAGTATGTCTTTTCCTTTATGGACATGTATTGTCTCATTATGTGGTTGTCTAATTTGAAGATGCATTTGATTTTCTTTATCTTCCTATGTTGCAAGCTTTGTAGCACTTCCCTAAAATTTCACGTCTAGTGGAGAAGGCTCTGCTACAATCTTGATATGTGTGAACGGTTCTTGCTCCTCCACATCTTCTTGGTCTTTCTCTTCCTTTGGTACCTTCAACCTAGTTTCTCCATCCAAGTGAGTCTCTATAATCTGGATCTTTGTTTCTTCATTCATTCTTAATGTGTGGATTTCTCCTTGTGATGATCCTTTCTTTGGTGTGTTCGAGACTATGTTGATCAGCGTCTTATCCATTTTTGTACCTTCCACTTCAAAGGATTCCATTACTTGATTTAACTCATCCCATTTACCATCATCCTTCGATTCACTTTTGATATCCACATTCATTACGGATGATTCATGATCTTCTTGACAATCCGAAGATGAACTTGAGTTCATCAATCTCAGTTCTCAATATCTATAGAATTTTATCAACCTCTTTCCCTGTAAAGTTTCTGCATGAGATTGATGATAGTGGTGCCCTTGTACTTGTAGGTTTACTTTTCCATAGATTCCTTTAGCTCTTCTTCCGTGATGGTCTTGCTATTGTCGATTGTGGTTCTTGGAAGTACATGTATTCTTTTTGAAGCAAGAAGCACTTCTTCTACCTTTAATACTTCTCTTAATTTTGTAGCTCCCCTCATTCTAGGTTGAGAGCTGGTTCTCGCTTCTTCGGTCACTCTTACTCCTTTCTTCTTTCTTGGAATGGTGGCCAGCTTTGCATATTTTGCCTCTCCCTTGATGAAGGCAATTCCTTAAGGTACTCCTGAATACCTAAGGCGTGGTAGATCAGAATAGTCAATGCTACACTTCCATTCAAGAACTTCTTATGGCCCTATTGTTTCTTGGCTTTGAATAAGCGCTCTTGGATGTAGGGATTAGGTTCACTTGATTACCAATTTGTTTTGTGGAATGAGATAATAGTTGTACTATAATCTTTTGAGGTGTTATGTAGCGGTGCATGTTGGGAAAATAGAAGTGTTGGTGAATGAGTCTGACCTCTTCTTCAATATCCAGACGATTAATGTCCATGAATGTGCGAGTCTTTGTTCCTCGGCTTTCATCCTTTAGGTCTGTGTTCCCATCTTTCTCCCATCCAAAGGCTTCTTTAATCAATTTGTGAGTGAAATGAATGATCACCCATTCTCCTTCCGCATCTAGAACTTTTGCCTTGGGCACTAAAGGGTTATGTAGAGCCAGTTGAAGAGTGTTCATCACTTGAGTACATCATTGAGAGTCTGGCTTATAAATGGGTAGCTCGAAGTACTGATGAATTCCTGCCTTTGTCATTACATCTACGATTGATGAGAGTTCATGTAAGACTTTGAAATCTTGGGACATTATAGGGAACTGATGGTGAGTGTCCATGATCTTTATCGTCACCAAGAATAGATGCTCTCCAGCAGGTTGTTCTTCTCGAAACTAGTGGCCTTTGGCTTTGGTTACACTTTGTAGTGGAAATTCCAACACCTCTTCTTCAACAACTGCCTTGGAATCTTCCGAAGCCATTGAAACTTGTAATAGGGAAAGAATCAGCTTACAGGAGAAACCAATTCATGTGTTTTATGTGTGGTTCAGTGATATGTTGTTTCTTTTGTCGCTCCATTCCCCCTTGCTTAAGTAAGTAATGTCTCTTACCACCCTCTTCTTGATTTTTAATCCTGAAAGAAAACAAAAATTAGTTCTAGCTAAAGCACTTACTTATTTACAATGTATAGTCATTCCTATGGAAATAGAAACTAAGACCTATCCCAATGATGGAAATGTGCAGCACTAGTTTTGTTGAAGAGATAATATGCCGAATGCATGGCCTTGTAATGTGGCCCTATCATGAATACTTTGTGTGCAAATGACTCTTCATGAGTGCAAGTAGAATCAAGTTGAGTCTGTTGTTCCTGTTCTTGCTACCTTTTAGGTCTCCATATCTACTTTGTAGTTGGTGCTTGAATCATTTGTTTCTGTCGAGATTCTCATTTTGTGGCCCTCGTCTTCTTCCTACTTGAAGTTTGAGGTTTAGATGTCATGTTCACTTGGTGCCCTAGATGAGTCTTTATAGACTTTCTTGCTTCACTTTGTAGGCATGATATCTCTTTAAGCCTTTCAAGTTCTTGATTCGCCGTTTGTCTGACCTTCTTTGGGATCCATATGCATTGTTGTGTCCTCTGGGCCTCTACCAATGACTTTGGAAGCCATACATGAAGAAGCCTTGGTTTATCCAATTGTGATGGCAAAGGGTGGTTGTCTCTTCTTGTCTTTGTTGAAGGGCTGATCCGCTTGTGTGTTAAGTTGATTGGTTGAGTCATTCAATCCTTTCGTACCCATTGTAGATGAATATTATATGGATGTGATGTTCGGACAGTAGATGTCCATGTGGGTTTTCCTCTTAAAGTGTAGATAGGTTGGGAAGTAATGACCTCACTCTCTCTCTCTCTCAGGCTCGTTTCTCATAGGCGAGGTGATCATATAATCATGCAACACTTCCCTATTTGCAGACAATTCTAGATTACCGCATTCTTGGGATATACTCGTTATTGAATCATTTTCCTTCTCCTCATCTAAGTTCTCTTCCTTAGGTTTGGTGACCTTATGAATTTGAGACAGCCTTTCTTCCAGCAAAGTAAAGATTTCTTTATCCCCTATTTTGGCTGATATGTATCCTTGTGCATGATGTATGCTCACTTCATTCTCAATAATCAAATCTTGCCCTAGGATGAGATTTTCGATCAGGTCATTGTCTTTGCATAACAAAACTTTTTGCCCCATAGTGGAATTTCCTAAGTGAAGGGCTATTATGGCCTCTCCAACACACTCTATAACTTGACCTCCAATTCCTATCATGCATGCTTTAGTGGGACTTATGGTTGTTTATAGATGTGTGGTTAGTGACACTCGTATACAACTTAGAGCCGCTCCTAGGTTGATCAGAGCATCCACTAGTTGGTACTCCTAGGTCCCTAAGTTTAAGTATGGTTTGGAGATTTTATAAATCGTATTACTTATATATCTGACTGGATAGTTGGCCATGGGTATAGGTTCTTCTCCCTGTAGATATCGTTCATCCCTTTGACATATCCATTCTTTCTATCTCTTGATGCGCTCTAAGGCTTCCTGTTGTGCTTTTTCTCTAATCCTCTCTTCCTCCTTCTTTCGATTTTGTGCTCCTACGAGTCCTACTAACATCTGATCTGTTAATGGCTCCATGTATCGTTTCACTCTACATCCACTTGTGTAGTTGGGAAGTATATCTCCATCCAATGTAGCTAGATTTACTGCCCCGCTGATTGAGATTCTATTAATCAGTAATGGTTCATATTTGCATTGTTGCAGTTTCTTGACATGTTGTTTCAATGTATATACAAGGACTAAATCTCCTTTCTTTAGGCCTTTGTCTTTGATATGTGCATCATAATATGCTTTCTACCTCTGTTTGGCCGCATAAATTCCCGCAACTGCTTGTGGTCTTGTTTCGTGTAATTTCTCAATTTGTTCTAATTGTTTGGATAGTTCATAGCCTATCCACTCATACTTTTGTGCCACATGTAGCATAGGTAATAAAAAGTCAATTGGTAAGATCGCATTTTTCCCATAAATTAGGTTAAACAGAGTAGTTCCAATGGCCGTCTTGTAAGCCACTCGAAAGGCCCACATTGCATGATGCAATTGTTTGTCCCAATCTGACCTTCCATTGTTGACTATCTTTGTCAACACGGTACACAACACTTTATTGGAACTCTCTGCCTGACCATTGGCTTGAGGGTGATAGGGGGCTGATTTTTTATGAATTACTAGGAAGTCGTTCATCAAGGATTCTATTACTTTGTTGATGAAGTGTATTCCTCTATCGCTCACAATCTCTATGGGTAATCCAAAGAGAGTAAAGACATTCTCAAAAAGAAACTTTGTTGTAGTTTGCACATCATTCTTTCTTGTTGCTTTCACTTCTACCCATTTCGTTAGATAGTCCGTTGCCACTATTATGTACTTAGCATGCGATGCTTTGGTTGGAGGATTAATAGGGTCTATGAAATCAATGCCCCATTTGAAAAGGCTCTCACACAAATCATGGGTCTTAGAGGCATATCATCTCTTCTAATAGGATACTTGGCTCTCTGGCACACGTCATCACTCTGTACATAAGTGTCTACATCCATATGTAGAGTTGACAACCACAAGCCTGCAAAGAGAATCACTTTTACGATTCTTTCGGCTAAAAAATGTCCTCCTATGGTGCCTACGTGTGTCATCTCCAATATAGGTAAGTACTCTCCTTCATGGATGCATAGTCAATGCTGATTTTCCTTTCCTCTTCTGAATAGTTGCCTTCCCAGTATAATATAGTCCTTGCTCATTTCTTATACCAATCGCTTTGTAGCTAGACTTGCTCCTTCCTCATGCTCACGTGTTTTCAAGAACTTAACCAATGTCCTACCCCATTTTGGTGCTATTGTAGAGAATTGTAATGGTGTGTGGTCTTCTGGAGTGCATTCATGGCATTTTGGGCAACTGCCAATGTACTCATGAACATCTTTTGGAATATCTGGCCAGTACACTCCCAATCATTTTAATAGTGTTCCATGGGCTCCCTTATGCATTCTCCATTGATTTACATGAGCTTGTTCAATTAAGTTCTTTTGTTCAGCCTCTCCTACACACCTTAACATCACACCATTGGGTTCCTTATAGTACACACTTTCTTCCACAATGTGCAAATCACATGATTGCAGAAATCCTTTTTTGTCATCTTTGTTGATTCTAACATGTGGTCCATGGATGAGTATTGGAATCAACTTTTCTGCCCACTTCGGACATACTTCTAAGTTGAATAAATAGGTATCTAGTAGGTCATCTGCCACTCCCTTGGGTGGTTCTCCATGTGTTAACCTAGACAGGTGATTGACTCTCACATGTATAATAAGGCTTGATGGTTGATGAAGAACCTGAACTTGTTAGCTAGAAGGTAGTGTCTAAATTTCTTAATTGCATACACCATTCCTAAACCTTCTTGTTCTGTAGTGGTATAATTTCTTTCCGCTTGGTTTAGTTGTCTGCTTGCATATGCAATAGGGTGGTCTAATTTTCCTTCATTTGCAAGTTGAGCTGGAATGCATCCTATTGCATAGTTGGAGGCATCTACATGGATATGGAAAGGTTTATTCCAGTTGGGGTATCTTCAATATAGGTGCCGTACTTAATCGTCTTTTTAAGTCATTAAACACTTTTTTGCATTTGTTCTTCCACGTGAATTGGGTTAATAATCCATATTATGGCTTAGCAATTATGGCATACATGTGGATAAATCTACGATAATATCCACAATGGCCCATAAAAGCTTGTCCTTCCTTTGCATTTTTCAGTCTAGGTAACTCTAGGATTACCTTAATCTTATCTTCATCAATGGAAATTCCATTCTTAGATATGATGTGTCCTAGGATCTTTCCCTGTCTCACCATAAAGACACATTTTTCAAGATTCAGGCACACTTGATATTATTGACATTTCTCAAATATTCTTCGTAATTTGGGAATGTGTTCATGTCTCTGACTTGAGTATGTGCATAAGTCATCTACGTATACTTCCATAATCTTCCTTAGGAATTCCTTAAATACATGACACATCAACCTTTGGAAAGTAGCAGGGGTGTTTGTGATCCCAAATGGCATCACTCTAAAAGCATAAACTCCCCATTTAGTTGCGAATTCTATCTTATGTTGATCCTCAGTAGCGATAGCTACTTGGTTGTATCCGGAGAATCCATCTAAGAAGCGATAACCCTCCTTGCCTGCAACTCTTTCCAAGAGATGATCAATATAGGTAATGGGTAGCTATCACGATTAGTGGCTGCATTCAATTTCTTTAGGTTAATACACACTCTTAATTTTCCATTTTTCTTTGGTACTGCCACTAATGGTGACACCCGTTCTGTGTGTTCTATCTCATAAATGAATCTGGTTGCTAACAGTTTGTATATCTCCTCCTTAATTTTTGCCGAATAGACATTGTTATAAGTATAAGGACGTTGCTTCGAAGGTTTTGCCTCAGGTGTCATTGGGATTCTATGGGAGCAAATGGATGGATCTACATCCTTGATTTCCTTGTAGATCCATGCGATATTCTTTGATTAGGGTTATCAATTCCTCTTCCTCTTCTGGTGACACATCTTTTCCAATATAGATACATCTTTCTTCTCCTTCTTCCAAGGTCACTATTACTTTCTTAGTTTGTTCCTTTTTATCATAAGCTTCTCCTTCTCTAGCCTCCCTTTTGGGCATTTAAATAGCTATCTTTCTCTCTTCTACTTCGTATCTTTTGAAGTGCTCTAGGACTTCAAAAAGATCTAGGAGTTGTTCCACCTTATCCAATGTTTCTTCGTTGTTTGGTCTTGTCTTCTATTGCTAATACCTTGTGTGTTTCTTTCTCGTTCTCGGCTTGGATTGCTTCTAAATATCGTTCCTTTGAATCGAATTTTGGCTCCATCTCTATGCTTTCGTACTCCTCCTTCCATTCCTTTTCTAATAATTCTTCATCCACACATCCATTCATGGCTAATACTTCTTCATTTACACACATGTCTAAGGTGGCTAAAATCTCCATCCAACCGTGCGGTTCAAATGCTTCGTCTGAGAAAAGGCATATACATAGGATCATATATGGTTTGGTAATTTCGATGTCCGATTGGCCATAATTGAGTTTTATTCTCCTTTCATCTTGCTTCCTTGCACATCCATAATTGAGCATCTTTGTGCATCCATGATTGATCACTTGAACCTGCACTGTGAATTGACAAATTGTCCTCTTCCTTATGTATGGGATTCCATTGTAGTGGGGGTACATCCCTATAAACAAATGTATGTAAATTTATCTTGGTAGTGGCCCCCTGATGTTGTAGGTATAAAGTGTCTCTTCCCCAATCTTGTACTACCCTAAGTTGTCTCATAAAAGGTCATCCTAATATCATTTCATAATTATTTGCCTTTCCAAATTGACAAACAGCTAGAGTGTGTTCAAATTCTACTCCGCAGGTAATCAAGTTAATTTTCTCCAATATTCCTAGGGGTCTCTCCATGTGGCCATCTGCTAATTGAAGTTTCATATGTGTTGATCGTAGGGCTGGTTTTCCCCATTTCTCCCAAATCTCTTTGGTGGCTATGCCTACTCCCGCTCCGGTGTCTAAGATGGCTTTAACCATATATCCATTAAATGTGATAGGTAGGCACATATTTCCTTCATCTCCTTCACTAAATTCTCCAACTTTATCCACAAGGATTTGTATGGTAGATGGAACTTCAGTTTCTTTATTTTCCATTGCAGTATCTCCCGTTTCTATTTTTAATTATCCGGCTAACTGGCTCCATAATTGTGGTTTGGCTCGTAGTAACTCTTCCACGGTCAAAAGGCATTCTACCTTGGTCTTCCTGAGCTCTGCTAGGTTGTGTGAGGTTTTACCTTAAGACCCATCTTCTTTGCCTCGAATTGTGGGCACGTGAAAAACTATAGATCCTTTCTCGTATTCTCCCATATAATTAGGTAGAGTGAAAAAGTTGTGTACTTCCCTCCTATTTTGATCTAACATAGAAACTTCTTCATATACTTCTTCCAAGTTTGGGGTCGATTGGTTTTCCTCAATGTTGAGTTCATCAAAGGGTGGTCTTGAACTATCATTCTTTTTCCATCGGTCTTCTCGGATCTTAGCCCACAAATCTTGTGGCCAATTGGCTTCTAGTTCTGCGATTATAGAAGTTGGTTTGCTCTAAGTGCTCTGTTGTTCTTCCTTACTACATTTATTTTTAGGTGTTCTTGTTGGTTTTTGATCGTTCTCTTTAAAACATTCATTGAATTGACTCTCTGGTAGTCTTGTCTTTGGGAGGAGTGGGATAGTCTTTTCTAGAGTGGCTTGAGCTACCTCTATGAGCTTTCTACATATAAC
This sequence comes from Ceratopteris richardii, assembly GCA_020310875.1. Lineage (NCBI taxonomy): Eukaryota > Viridiplantae > Streptophyta > Polypodiopsida > Polypodiales > Pteridaceae > Ceratopteris > Ceratopteris richardii. The sequence continues at coordinate 12,981,827 of CM035414.1, read as the reverse complement.
CAATCTCTCCTTTTCTAGCTCCCCTTGTGGGTAGAGTTTCTCATGTTGTTCTATATTTGGTCCAGTTGTGATTCTAGATTGATAAGCTTTCAACCACATGTCATGGTCGTCTGGTACTAGATTTGCTAGGATTGATCCTAGTTTGCTTAGATTCTGCGTCTGGGACTTAGGTGGTGTGTTATCTTGTTCTTCTTGTTCCCGAGGTTTCCTACTTTCTTTTACATCTCTTTTGTCCTCTTTATTTTTATTCTTCCTCCATTTATTCCTAAGTTTTTCCCTTTTAGTCTTCCAACTTTGCTTTTTCTTTGTTTGGTTACTCTCTTGGGGGTCTTCAGAATCTTCTACTATTTGTATCATTGGCTTTGGACTCTTGTTCCTCTTTTGTTTGGAATCTAATTCTTTTATTTCCTATCCTTTGGCTTGGGCTCGAGTAATGGATTTTAATGGTACTGTGTATTCTTTATTGCTTCCAATGATTCAATCACTTCTATCACCGTGACCTGAGTAATGTTATGAGTCTTATTGGGATTTTTTGGGCAATCTCTAAATAGATGTTCCTTTCCACACTCATTGTAATGTAGTACCCTTCCGGTGTTCTCAATGGTGGTGGGTTGTACAGCAGAGTGCATTTTCTTATGAAATTATCTCGTCTGCATCTATAGCATGTTCCTCTTGGCACAAGTGATCTAATGGGTGGTCTCATCTGGGTTGGTGCCTTAGGTGCAGTGTATGTTAAACTTGCATATTCTGGTCCATAGGGATTGTTGTATCCTTCGTAACCATAATATTGTTGGTCATAAGTTTGGCCGTACTCCACTAGACTTGCATCATAGGGGTAGTATTCTCCTTGGGTTTGCTCGTATCCCTAATTTGTTGTCTTTGCACTAGCTAAAGGCACAGCTAGTACTATGGCTCCTTCCATGTTCTCCTTTGGTTGAGTGTATTTGACTGGCACTACATTCTGTGGATGGAGTGGTTGTTGACCTAACATGGGTTGTGGTTATCCATATCCTTCTTATTCATAAGGTTTGGGTTCTCCTTGTGGGCTTGGATAAAGGTTATATCTCGATATCTCTCTTCCTTGCTCTCTGGGAGCATACCCGTAAGGTCTATATTAGGGTTGATTCACTAGCCTTGGTTGTTTGTTAAATGGGCAATTTTCAATAGCATGGTTGGTATATTTCTACTCAATATGACAATACAGGTTGGGTCCTTGGGGTGGATGCCTATTGTATGGATGGGGTTGTTGCATGCCTAAACCTCCTCTCGTACACATATGAGATGGATGATCTCCACCACACAAGCTGCATCCCCTTAACATTGGCATTCTCATTGGTGGGTTCTGGTAATTTCTCTATCCATGGACTCCTAACTTCTTAGCTACCAGTTCTTCTAGTTCCTCAACATTACTAGAACTAGTCGTTATTGTACTCCTAGTGTCGTCTGATTTTGTAGAGCTTGGTGTGCTTTTGAGGTCATCCGCTAGGTTTTCTTCTAGATCATTGCATTCTTGGAGGCACTCGCTCAATGTTTGAAGCCGTTTCACATAAACTAGGGTCCTCAAGGTTCCATTAGTCAATCCATCTAAAAATAGTGAGATCATTTTTTGTTGGGAGGGTCTTTCTGTTATTGGGCATCTATCGTTAAATCTTCGGGCAACTGTTTTTACAGTTTCGATAGGGTTTTGTTTGAAGCTATGAATTAGACATATTGGTTAAATCTTCAGGTAGCTATTTTTACAGTTTTGTTAGGGTTTTGTTTGAAACTATGAATTAAGGATGAAGAGTTGTGTTTAACCCCTTGCTTAATAAATTCTCCAATGAACTCTTGGAAAAATTGTTCATTGTTTCCAAAATGATTTGGATCCAGTGGTTGGAACCAAGTCAAGCTATTCCTGTGAGGGTTAGTCCAAAGGACTCATACTGCACGAAGAATTCATCCACTTGTTCTGCTCGTAATACTTGCTCAAATTCTGCTATGTGATCATATGGTTCTCCCGTACCATCATTGTGATTTCTCATACATTTAGCAACTTGAATTGGTCTCAGCCTTCTAACGGGTTCTAGTGGTCTAGGCATTAGAGGATTTGTTGGTCTAATTGGATGCATTTCCTGGTTGCACACCTTGTTGTGGCCTTGTTCTATTGGTACAATTCACAAGCCTACACATTTGGCTTGAAGGATACCTTGAAGTCCATACACACATGGAGAAGCATAGGAACATATGCTAGTGGTTAATTACCACTTTACCTCTTTGTAAAAGTCACATTTGACTTGGAATCTTTGTAAACACCTACCAAAAGGAATTCGTGGAAAAAAGGTTAGATTTGATTGATAGAATATCTCCCAGGATATAGGAGCTTGATCATAGCGAGCCAAAAGTTTGAATTTGAATTCAAATTTTTACTTAATCACTATAAAAGTGATCATCAAAAAGTCACGATTAGAACTCATCACTCCCGAGCTTCTCATTACTGTTTCTGAGTGTGTGTGAGGCCTACACTCTAGCCCACACCTATCTACACCATTAGGCAATGATATTCATGCCAATGGTATTGTATACAAGTGTTCATTAATACATATATCTTCATTGTTCATTTCTCAGTTCTCTGTCATACTACCTAAAAGTCTATCGACTTGTGAAGAGCATATCTCAGTCATTTCTCCACCAAATTCAAAGATCTAAAGCTTATTGGAACCAGCTCAACGTTATCTACATGCTGTAGAAATTTGAAGAGATTCTATTCAGCCATTTCACAGAAAAACTCATCGAGGTGATCGCTGGTCAAAGTCTGCAACAATCCTTAAAAATCGGGGGTAAAGGTTTACTTGTTAAATTGATTTCTCTGAGCATAATTGATCTTTTTATATCATTCCACTTGGAATAGTTAGCTTGCTAAGTTAATTAGATACCCCTAAAAGGAATTTTTCCAATTCCTACTGTGCTGGTCATACTGAGAAAAAGATCCAGCAAGTGTCAAGACATAAATAGAAGTTTTTCTTGAGATCTTGAGGTTCAAAGTTATCTGTCGATTCAACCTTTACATACATCATTTCCAAAGTACGTAGGCCATTTTATGGTGTCATTGGAAAGCTAAGGAGGTCCACTTATCAACTCTGAAGCATCAAAGGGCTGGTACAAAGCAGGATTTGGCAGTACCTACTCAATCTCTTGGAGTGTCCATCCATCTTTCCCAACATGGTCTAATGGGTGGGTGATTCATGTTACCTATCCCTAGGTTGGTTTGGTTGTGTGAATGTGTTCTTGGCATTGTGAATTGCACATGTGTTTGGTTAGTGATATTCGCTGGCTTGTTTGTTATGAAATTGTACTCTCTGTTCCTTGGTGGGTTCGGAAAGGGTTGTGAGAGGTAGTTGCCTGCTCTCGAGGAGGGAGCAGAGGCAACCCCATGTATCTCAATTGAGACCTATCGACTTCATCTACTGGCCAATACCTTATTTTGGTTTTGGTCTAGGTATGTGACTCTAGACTCATCTTCCGGATCCTTTAACTCATAGATAGTCATCAGACTCACCTCTTGTCCTCAGGTGGGTGAATCAATTTGCAATAGCAGGTCTGACCCATGGATTAGATATACGTCCAACAAGTAATCATCTTGAGGTATCGAATCCCCTCTCAAGACTTGAGTCACCACTGACTTGCCCCTTAGGGTAGTGACAAGTTCTTTAGGGTTAGATCTCTCGGTAGTTCGTTGTCCCTCTAGTTCTCCTCTTTTGTTGATCTGATCTGGGTTTTCCATCACTATGTAGATGTTACCTAACTTGTCCATGTAAACTCCTCCTTCATACTTAATTGTGGGTCTTGGCACTATTACGGACTCGGTAGAGTTTACCATTCTTGAGACCGACCTATTTATGCCATCAAGGTAAATCGGGATTCCTTGCCGATTAGTGGACACATACTGTAGAGAGGTATGATATTCACCCTCTACGGTTGACATAAAATGCTCTCTAGGAACAAAACTATGCATGTCCTCTGAGGCCATGGGTAGTTCCTCCTCTGAGTCACTACATGTGCCCGAGTAGATCAAGTGATGGCTCGCTTGGGCTGCACTTCCTATCGATGAGATGACACTTCTCCGACTACTTAGCACATGTCCTGATCTTAAGTTCATTCACCCTTTGGGTTTATATCTTCTCTCCTTTCCCCTTAATTATCTCCTTGATCACTCCAAATTTTACATTTAGTTTGCCTGAGTTTTTGTGGGTGATACCACTCTTGGCGATACCTTACTGGCGATACGATACCACACTTGGCACGATACGATACCACACTTGGCACGATACGATACCAAGGGTCTACCACGATATGATACTACTGGGTGGCATGATACGATACTAAATTTGTAGATGATATGATACCTCTACTACACACGATATGATACCAACCTCACGATACAATACTAGGATAATTGGCAATATGATACTTGGTTGATCCACAATATGATACCAATATTAGGGATAATACGATACCACTCAGTTCATGATACGATACTAAGGTAGCTAACGATATGATACCAAGGTAGCTAACGATACGATACTGGTAGTTGGAGTCGATAGGATACCAGCTAGTTCTCTGGACGATACGATATCAGGTTTGCAAACAATACGATACCAACTTTTCAACGATACGATATCAAGTTTATGCACAATATGATATTAGTCCTCATGATACGATACCAAGTTGCAACATGATACGATACCGCTCAGCCCATGATATGATACCGCTTGTGCTCAGGATACGATACCTGGTGGTCCATGATACGATACCACCGGGTGACCGATTGCGATACCAACACTTAATGATACATTATACCTTGACGGTATCACGATACCTCAAGTGGGTGTGCACGATACGATATCAGGCAAGTATCCCGATACTAGGGAATTTTGGTATCACGATACCAAAACTCAACCGATCGCGATACTGCAACAAAAAATGATTAAAACTTAGAATTTTTTTGGGCAATGTGTATATTTACCTCTCCCTTCACTCTTAGTCCACTGTATCACTCAAAAACTACTTCAAAATCTTTTGTTCTACCCCACGATACCAGATGCAAAGTTAATCACGTTTGTGCGTGTTCTTTTGACGTTTTTGAGGTGTTAAAGTTGAAGAACTCACCTTCAAGAGTGCCTTGCCAAAGCCTTGTGCTCACAAAGTCTATTACGTTCTTACTTGCCTCGATACCACCTCAACAATACCAGGCGTTTCTCTTCCACGATACTTTTTCACACAAGTGACTGGAAAAATGATTTTTTTGGATTTTAAGGCCTTGGTTCACCAAGTGCCTGAACTGAACTTAAACTAGAATTTTTTGGGATTTCCTTAAGGTGTCATACTCTCTTCTCCTCACTCCTCTCTCTTTCCTAAATGTAACTCCTTCCTTACTTCCTCTCTCCTAACCCTAAACCTAAAAATGCATTACACACACTCTAAAAGTGTGAAGTAACAAGTGCTGAAATACTTAATTACTTTCCACTAAATGAATTCACCTCTACAAGTATGATTCCTTCACTCTAGAGCTATAACCATCATGAAGGCACCTTGGTTAGGCTTTTCTCCCTGCCAACGGCACCAAAAACATGTGTACCTAAGTCGTGAAGCCTTAGGGACTTGTGTCAATCAGACTTCACTTCGATTGCCCCACAAGTGCATATATGGTGGATTAATACACGTGTAATTATCAATACGTGGATATAAACGTACCAAGTGTATGAAGATGTGTGCACACATGATTGTAAGTGAATTATCTAAGCTACAATGCATGTATCTTGTCTCAACTAGCTCTCCAACTCACTAATCGTCTGAAAATGCATGTTGAGATACCATTTATAGTAGTAAGCAAAAATTCATGTTTTCCTCTCAGCTCCAAACTCTGAATATGGGGAATGGCAGGTTCTTTTTTAAATCTCTCGATGAGACGCATCTATTGGTGGTATTTTTTGTCGAATCTGACAAACATGCTTCAAGTTATGAGCAAAATAGTGAATGGCAAGAAACACCAACACTCGCTCCACAACTCATTATGGCTCACACACACACACACTACTATAGCTCACAAGCGATGGGAAGGGGTAGACAACAAACCTACACACAGATTTCAAGCATTACACACACACAAGAGTTCTTGGAGAAGAAGGAAATCAGTAGGAAAGAGGCAGATTCAAAAATCTTCTTCAATTCTCACAATGGCAAAAAGTTCTTTACAAGAGTCACAAAGTGACTTATATACATGTGCCCTAAAAATGGTCCTTTCACACAAGAGACCGGCACTTTTATTGACTAACTCTGATTTCCTAATATTGTACAAAAATTATGATACAACGATTGGGGCTTATGCATCTAGAGGAATCTTGTAGTGCATTTACATAGCTTCAAGGTATTTTCAAAGGATTTTGAAGAAGAAAAAATTATGCTCATAATTTGAAAATTTTTGGGGGCTCCTCTTTTGTGCTTCTTTACTCTACAACAAGGATTGATTAGTGGAAGTGAACCAAGACATAGGTTGGATGAAAATCCAATCAATGACAAGAGAAAAGCCTTTAGGGAATGGAATGAAAGAGACAAGAGGGTTATCTTTATCCTTTCCCAACACATTAGCAATAGCATGATCGGCCATATCCAAGACTTGGATTCAAGCATGAAGGTATGGGAGACACTTGAGAGGATTTATTCAACAAGCACCAAAGAAAGGAATATCCAACTAAATAATGAGCTCAAAAACCTTAGGAAGAGTTCAGGGAGTATCATAAATGACTACATACTTAAAGTCAAGGAATTCTTTGATGCATTGGGATCCATTGGAAGCCACGTAGATGATGACGATCTTGTGTGTCACTCTAACACAATGGTAAGTACCAACGTGAGGAGATACACCTCATAAATGTCAAATTTTATGGAGATTTGAGGACTGGTATGAAGACCGTGAGCAAGTGATGGCACAAGTGCGTGAGTGAAAGCACACATGCATGCACACACATATACACACGTGCACAAGGTAAGAGCAAAGAGTCGAACAATGGAAGATCTTCGATTACCAAAGAACTCTCTTACAAAGCTCAAATCTACAACAAGCTAACCTCAAAAATGAGCTCTCCAACCCTTCTTATAGTTTTCGAGTAGTTTTGGCCCTATCTATACCTAGTGTCCGGCCAAGTTAAAAATTATGTTCCACGGCTTATTTGGGGGCTCAAAGGGAGTCTAAAAATTATGAAAATTGGTAGGATGATACTTCTAATACTCCTCAAGCTCAAGGACTTCTTATTTTGAACAAAATGGAGTTGAAAAAATGGAAAATGGTATTTACAATGGCTTTTAGTGGTGAAAAACACTATTTTTATAGGAATTTCTTCTAAAATTTTGACATATACTTCTTGGAGCATCCTACATGCTCTCTCTCTTCTTGTGTGTCCACTTCTTTGATGTGCTTCTATGTTTGTGCTCGACCTTGAGTGTCAACACTCTCCCCTCTCGGGTCTGTCATCCCTGACAAACCCTTGTTGTAGTGGTTGTTCCATGTAGTATGTTGAGAGGTAGTGTCCCTCATGTATCAACAAGAGTGGTCCATCTTCCAAATTTAGCATGGTCGATTGTCTGGTTCTTCATTTTTCCATTACTAGCTCTTGCAGGTTGTAGTCCCTTTGTATGCACTTCTTCCTTGTATTCTAGCTTGATGATGTAATTGTGTGCTTTCAAAGATTGCTAGTTGCTCCAAAGAGGTTGTCAAGGTTGATCTTGAGCAACTGTCGACTATGAATTGTTTTATAGGTACTGATGTTGTACCCTTGATATCCCATGAATCTTTGAAACATGAGTTTCATGGTAGGATGCCAAGTACGTGTGGCCCGAAACGACTGATGGGTAAGTGCATTAGTGCATGGGTTGAAAAAATTATGTGCCTTGTGCACAACCTTGTAATGGAGCCCTATGGGTGTGTAATTGGGGAATGCATTGGAAGAAGTATGGTGCAAGAAATTGGGTCTTGAGCTTAAGTGCTCAAGAATATGCTGACAAAGAGGTTTTCTAATCTATCATGGTTAGAGTGTTGTCAAAGTAGGCCATTCTTACCATGGACAAAGGTCCCTCAATATTCCTCTCTTCGTGTTGTGCTCCAGCATGGTGATTGACCATCGGCTTGTCTTCCATTGCTGATGGATGTCCTTGTTGATGGTTCACTAATGAGCTTCTTCAAGCACATAGTGTTGTTCTCTTTTTTTTTTGGAACAATATTACAAGTCCCAATCAGAGCATTTATTATTTACCAATTTGGTCAATACATTACATAGGATCTTATTTGTGTTCTCGGCTTGTCCGTTAGCTTGTGGATGATAGGGGGCTGACTTCTTATGTATCACCAAGAATTCTTGGAGAAGGTTTTCAATGACTTCGTTCAAGAAGTGTGTACCTCTATCACTTACTAACTCTATTGGTAACCCATATTTGGTGAACACGTTCTCAAATAAGAACTTTGCCATTGTTTGAGCATCATTCTTCATTGTGGCTTTGACTTCTACCCACTTTGTAAGGTAGTTTGTGGCTACAATAATGTATTATGCATGGGAGTTTCTAGCTAGGGGGTTAATAGGACCTACAAAGTTGATACCCCACTTTGACAATGCACGTCCTCCCATCATTGGCCTCGAAGGCATCTCATCTTTTCTAATCGGATATTGTGCACGTCGGCATGTGTCACATTTCTTCACATAAGTATGTGCATCCATATGAAGAGTGGGCCACCAAAGTCTTGAGAATAGAATGGTCTTAATTACTTGATCAGGACCGAAGTGTCCACCTGCAACACCACTATGTCCAGTTTCTAAGACTTTCAAGCAGTTTGATTCATGAACACAGAGTCTTAAGTATCCATCTTTGCCTCTTTGGTATAGGTTGTCTCCTACTAAGGCGTAGTCTTGAGCCTCTTGTTCCAAGCTTCGTTTCCTTGCTAGACTAGCCTCATTGGGTAATGTTCCGGATCTCATGAATTCTACCAATGGAGCACTCCAATCTGGAATTAATGACATGTGATAAAGGGTAGCATGCTCCACTGGGGGTCTCTCTTCGCACACTAGACAATTTTGAATCCACTCATGTATTTCTCTATCCATACTAGGCCAATACACTCCTAACCGTTTTAGATTTTGCAATGTTCGCTGTTTAGGATAGTGATTTCCTAGCAATCCTTCATGGTCTTGTTGCAACCAACTGCTATGTTGATCGTCTTTGACACAACAAGCTAATACACCCTCTATATCTTGTTTGTACATTCTTCCTGCCAATATTTGATATCTTTGTGATTTTACAATTTCTTCTCTATTTATTTTTACATTCTTATTTGCGGGTCCGAAGGTCAAGACTGGTACCAACTTATTTGCCCACTTAGGAACAACTTCTAAATTGAACAAATAAGCATCGGGCAATTCATCAGACACTCCTTGCGGTGACTCGCCTGAAGTAATGCGAGAAAGATGCTCTGCCCTAAGGTGGGTTCTACCTTTCCAAACAACCACTTCAAAGTCATATTCCATTAGTAAGAGAAACCATCTTACTAAGCATCATGTATTGTAAGGTTTATTGACCAAATATAATAAAGCTTGATGATCGGTGAAAAACTTGAACTTGTTAGCCAATAGATAGTGTCTAAACTTCTTCACAGCATATACCATGCCTAAGCCTTCTCTTTTTGTTGTTGTATAGTTTCATTCAGTCGCATTTAGTTGTCTACTAGCATATGCTATAGGCAAATCTAAATTTCCTTCACCTGTGGGTTGTGCTAGCACACATCCTATTGCATGATTGGATGCATCTACATGGCCATGGAATGGTTTATTCCAATCAAGAGTGGTCAGTATTGGTGATGAGCACAAACGTCTTTTCAACTCATTGAAGGATTTTTCACATTCATCGTTCCACTCAAAATTTGTCAGCAAGGCATAAAGAGGTTTTGCTATGATCGCATACATGTGGATGAACCTACGGTAATATCCACAATGGCCCATAAAGGCTTGTACCTCTTTAACATTCTTTGGCCTTGACAACTCTACTATGGCTTTTACCTTGTCCTCATTTGTTGATATTCCATTTTTAGAAACAATATGACCTAAGATCTTACCTTCTCATACCATGAACGCACACTTTTCTGGGTTCAGACACACTCGATATTCTCTACACTTGTTGAAGATCTGTCTGAGCTCACGGATGTGGTATCTTCTTTCTTGGGAATGAGCACATAAATCATCCACATATACTTCTAAGCTCTTTTGCAAGAACCCTTTGAAGACATGACACATGAGCATTTGGAATTTTGCAAGTGCATTGGTGAGCCCAAATGGCATCACACAGAATGCAAAGATTCCCCACTCTGTAGCAAAAGATATTTTGTGTTGATCTTCTAGGGCAATGGCTACTTGGTTATAACCTGAAAATCCATCAAGGAAGCTATAAACTCCCTTGCCTGCAACACGCTCCAATAGATGTTCAGTGATTGGAAGCGGATAGCTATCTCTAATCATAGCAGCATTAACCTTTTTAAGGTTAATACATACTCGTAACTTTCTGTTCTTCTTGGGCACCACTACAATGGCGGAAACCCATTCAATATGCTCAATCTCATAGATAAATCCAGCTTCAATTAGCCTGTCGATTTCTTCTTTTATTTTAGCTACATAAGTGTCATTATATGTGTAGGGCTTTTGTTTGGTGGGTTTGGCATCAGTAGTCATGGGGATCTGGGGATCGTATGAGAGCAAATTTTTGGATCTACTCCCTTCAAGTCTCTATAGTGCCATGCAAACACATCCCTATATTCCCTTAATAGAGCTACAACCTCCATTTCATCTTCTGCACTTAGGTCATCTCCTATGTATGTACATCTCTCTTTGTTCTCCTCAATGGCTACAATATTTTTTTTGGTCTTTTCTTTATTATCATATGCTTCTCCTATGATAGCCTCTCTCTTAGGCATTTGTACCAAATTTTTTCGGTCTTCAAATTCATATTTCTTGAAGTTTTCTGGTACTTCAAACAATGATTCTTCCTCTTCTTGTTTCACGGCTTTTCTTCTCTTTTTCTTTTGACCTCCTTCACTTCCATCCTTTGAATAGACCATTTTAATGATCGTGAGAGGCTCTTCTTATTTTTGAGTAAATACTCCTACATCTTCTAGATAGTGCTTTTCTGAATTAAAGCAACTATCCATTACAATGGACTCTAGATCATCATCGTTTTCTTCTTGTTCTATGACATCACTGGGGTCACATTCTTCCAATAAGGGTTGACACATGAACACTGAAATATCATAACCCTCCTCATCACAATGAGGTGTCCATTGTTCTTCATTGACTGCAATGTCCATGGTAGCTAATATTTTTGCCCAACCGTGAGGCTCAAATTCCTCATCTAGAAAGACCATCGGTGTATAGGCTGGGTCTTTAAGTTTAGATGTTGTTATGCTAACAGATTTCGATGAGCCTTCTTGCTACAAAGAGGCTATACAGACAGAGGATAATGTCAAGTGGGAGCATTTCATGAAGAGTGAGTTGGATTCTATTCACACGAATGGTACTTGGGATTTAGTACCTTTGCCAAACGGTAGGAAAGCTTTACCATGTAAATGGGTATATAAGTTGAAATTCACATCAGATAGTGCTTCTCCAAAGTATAAAGCACGAATTATTACAAAGGGTTTTAAGCAACAACATGGTGTTGATTTCAAGGAAATCTTCTCTTTAGTGGTCAAGATGACTACATTGCGCATGTTGCTTCGATTTGTTGCAATGGAGGACTTAGAGCTAGTCCAAACGGATGTGAAAACTGCTTTCTTGCATGGAGATCTTACAGATGAGATCTATATGGAACAACTAAAGGGTTATGTAGTTCCTTGCAAGGAAAGTCTAGTTTGTAAGCTCAAGAAGAGCTTGTATGGACTTAAACAGTACCCTAGACAATGGTACCAAAAGTTTTATGTTTTTATGAAGTCTCAAGGCTATTTTTGAAGCAATGAGGATCATTGTCTCTACACAAAGAGATGCTCAGATGGCAGCTTGATATGCTTGATACTTTATGTCAATGATATGTTGATTGTTGTGGTCCTCTTATGGCTTGTCAATTCTGAAAAAGAAGTTGAGTCAGACATTTGATATGAAGGATTAGGGGGATGCCAAACATATTCTTAGCATGTGCATTACTTGTGATAGTAGTAAAAGATGCATATAATTGTCTCAACGTGAGTACATATCCAAAGTACTTCACAGGTTCAATATGCAGAGTGGAAACACATTGAGTACACCTTTATCCACATATGTGAAATTGAGCAAGGATGATTGCCCCAAATCAAATGAGGAAAAGGAATTCATGAACAAAATTCCTTATGAGTCTGTTGTTGGTAGTCTCATGTATGCTATGGTAGCTATGAGACCAGGCATTGCATTTGCAGTGGGAGTTGTGAGCACATATATGTATAATCCTAGCAAGAAACATTGGGAAGCGGTCAAGATGATTTTGAGATATCTGAGTGGCACTAAGGACAAGTGTCTATGCTTAGGTAGAGGGAAAGCATCCATTATTGGTTACAGAGATTCTTACTATGCTGGTTGTGTAGACAATCATAAGTCTACATTAGGGTACATTTTTCATTTTGCTAGAGGTGCTATCTCTTGGAGATCTTGTCTTCAAGAATGTACAATTGTTTCCACCATAGAAGCAGAGTATGTTGCAGCAAGTGACGCATGTAAAGAAGCATTGTGGCTTTCTCTTCTTTCTTATGATATGGGTTTACCTCAGCATGTACCTCGTTTGCTCAATGATAGTCAGAGTGCCATTGCTTTGGCTAAGAATCCAGTCTATCATGCAAAGACCAAGAACATTGAGGTGAGGTATCACTTCATTAGAGATTGCTTAGCCACTGAGTGCATTATTCTTGAGAAGGTTCACACTTGAGATAATGCTACAAATGCTTTGACTAAAGCTCTCCCACATGACAGCTTTCGACATTGTTGTCACTTGATGGGGGTTACTTGATTCATGATCTTACACAGTCACTTGTATACTGTGTAACATGCCTATGAGGTGGGAGGTATAGTTTGTATACTACACTCAGGTATTCTTTATCATTCTTTATTTTTTCTCCAATAGTTACTTTGGCCATATTGGCCTTTAGTGGGAGATTTTTACCATTAGTGTCCATGTGAAAGGCCAAATGGCCACCGGACACTTCTTTGTATATGTTCTTTAATAAAACATATAGTGGTGTGGTCAGTCATAGATTGTAAGCTCAATTGTTGTCTTTGTGCTCCCTGTGTACTGTGTTTTTCTGCATATTCTGTAGCCTCTGTGCGGAGTACTGTGTGTGGCCTTAGGAGCTCGGTTTTCTACTCCGAGGATATTATCATGGAGCTCTCAAGAAGGAGAGCACAGCATGGTGCATCACCATTGAATTACTTGAATATGCAAGTACACACCCCAAAAAAATGGTGTAGTAGAGAGAAAGAATAGATACATTGTAGAGATTATTTGAGCAATGCTTAACAAGCTGAATGTACCTAATATGTTTTGGAGTGATGCAAAAAATACAGTCGTGTATCTTATGAATAGAGCTCCTACCTCTAGGATCCATGGCTTGACACCATATCCAACCTATTATTGTAAGAAACATGATCTTTCCAACTTGAAGATATTTGGATGCAGTTGTTATGTACATGTGCCAAGTGAATTGAAGCACAAGCTACAACCAAAGGTTGAAAAGTGTGTGCTTCTAGGATATTCAAATGATCATAAAGGTTATAGGTGCTTCAATCCAAACACAAAGGACTTGAGGATTGATGGGGGATGATTCACCCCAATGCAAAAATGGAAGATGGCTGCTCTCCACTAGGTCCACAAGCAGTGATATATGCTCACTGTTCTGAACTTTTCTTTGCACCAGTACAGATACTTAAAATGATGGTCACATCCTTCACTTCTTCAGCTTCATGAGCACTTAGTTTAACATTTACTTCTAATGGATTTGAAATGTTCTTGCAATCACACAAGCCAAACTTCTTCAAAAGATCAAGAATGTATTTCCTTTGCATCAAGTATATACCTTCCTCTTTATATAATAGTTCAATCCCAAGGAAGTACCTTAAAATCCCTAAATCTGAGATTTTAAACTCACATCCAAGGTTCCTCTTTATGTCCTTGATTTTGGCTTCATCATCCCCTGTAATGATCAAATCATCAACATATATACAAATGAGAACAATTTTGCTACCTTCCTTCTTCACAAAGAGTGATGAGTCTACATGACTCTGATTGTATCCACAATTTACCAAGTAGTCCACAAGTCTTTGGTTCCAAGCTCTTGGGGCTTGCTTGAGTCCATAAAGAGCCTTCTTTAGCCTACATACATGCTCTAGAAACCTCTCATCTTCAAAGCCTTGGGGCTGGTCCATGAAGACTACCTCTTCAAGCTCTCCATTTAGGAAAGCATTCTTCACATCCAACTGGTACATCCTCCAACCTTTTGAGGCTGAAATTGCAATCAAACTTCTGATGGTGGACCTCATAGCTAATTGACTAAATGTTTCCTCAAATTCTATGCCATAGGTTTGAGCAAAACCTTTGGCAACAAGCCTTGCTTTATACCTAGAGATGCTCCCATCTACATGCCTCTTTACCTTGTACACCCATTTGTTGCCAATGACTTTCATGTCCTTTGTTCTTGGCACCAATGACCAAGTATCATTTTCTTCAAGTGCTTTGAATTCCTCCTCCATGGCTTTAATCTATTCCCTATTCTTATTTGCTTCTTCAAAAAAGTTAGGTTCTTCACAAGCTATAACTTGACTCATGTAGGCATATTGTCTTGCAATGAATGAATCATAAGTTAACCTTTGAACAGGGTTTTTAACCCTATTGGATGACCATACCTCACCATTAGGTGGTAGGAATCTCCTCCTCCTTGGTTTAGATGCTTTAAATCTTGGAGTTTCTAATTTTTCCATATCTTCATCACTTGTAGATTCCATGTCTACCCATCAATGGTCTTCGTCATTTGCCTTTTCCTTTCCTTTGCTACTTCCTTCACTTGAATGAGATTCATTCCTTGTCCTTCCATGCCAATCTGATGTAGTACTCTCCTCTGATGGTGTGCTTGAAGTGGTTTGACCACTTATCTCCATGCTTTGTTGTTTCTCTTTCAACTTCTTCTCGGCTTCATATGCATCGTCAACCTGTAACACATCTTTGCTACCATACCAAGGCAGCAACTCATCAAATATTACATCCCTAGATACCTTAAGCTCTTTGGTGCAAGGGTTATAGCATCTAAAACCCTTTTCCTCTAAAGAATATCCAAGAAATATACACCTATCTGCCTTCAGGTCTAACTTGTGTCTCAATTCTTGAGGTATGTGAACATAACACACACAAGCAAATACTTTGAGATGTGAAAGGTTGGGTTTCTTACCACACAAAGCTTCAGAAGGTGTAACTCCATGTACTCATGAGGTTGGACACCTATTCATAATGTATATGGCTGTATTTGTTGCATCAGCCCAATAAGAGTTAGGAACATTCATTTCATTTAACAAAGATCTAGCCACTTTTGCTATGTATCTATTCTTCCTTTCTGCCACCCCATTTTGTTGAGGTGTATACCTACAAGTGAATTGCCTTTTGATGCCATGGTCATGTAGAAAATCTGAAAATTCATTTGAAAAATACTCTCCCCCTCCATTTGATCTGAGAATCTTTATATACTTCCCTGTTTCCTTCTCCACTAGGTTTTTGAACCTCTTGAAGTGGTAAAACACCTCTGACTTTGACTTCATGCAATACATCCAAACAAACCTTGAATGATCATCTATAAATGTGACAAAATATATATTACCTCCAATGGATGGCTCCCTTGTAGGTCCCCATACATGTGTGTGTATGAGATTCAACACTTCATTGCTCACATGTGCTCCCTTCTTGAATGGCAATCTGCTTTGTTTTCCTAATTGACAAGCATGGCACAAATCTTGCATATTCTGAGATGTAAGATCAGGTAGACCACTCACCAAGCCCTTTCTTTGCATGTCCTTCATCCTTTGTAAGTTTATGTGCCCAATTCTTTTATGCCATAAGTTGATTTCTGCAATTTGCTTATTTTCAATTGACAAGTAGACAATGTCAGGGGTTGATGGCTTTACCTCGATGGTGAAGATTCTTCCTTGCTTCTTTCCTTTTGCTATGAGCTTGTAGTCCTGCATGGGGTCTTCAACAAAACATCCTTGCTCATTGAACCTCACCTCATAACCTCTTTCAACCATTTGACCTACCGAAACCAAGTTCTCAGCATAATTACCTTGTTTCCTTTTGTATCCTTGATTGCCTCCTCCTTTAGACCAACAATCTCTTGCATAATGGCCTTGTTTTCCACAATTGTAGCATTCTCCATTGGATGCTTCTCTTCCATGTGATCTTCCTCCTCTTGCTCTACTCCTTCCTCTTCCTCTTGATCCATAGCTTTGGTTGGAGCCTTCTTGGTTGCTTGAGCATGAGCTTGACCTTCCTCTCCCTCCGCTTTGGGAGTTTTGTCCACCTCTTTTGCCTTTGCCTCTACCTGCATAGAAAACTTGGGCTTGGCTGCCCTTTGATTGTGAACCTCCTTGGTTCATCTCCTCGGTCACCATCAATGTGACTAATTGACAAAATTATGGTAGGGCATCTCTCACATAAAGTGATGTGGTGAATGCTTTCCACCTTTCATCCTCTCTCAAGCCATTGAGTGTGCGCAACAAGATCATCATCTTCGATTAGGCTCCCAATTGAGCCTAAAGCATCTACAAGCTCCTTAACTTTCAAAATGTACTCATTTATGTTAGTACTTGGTGATTTCCTAAGATTATTCAGCTCATTCTTGAGCTGAATCTTCCTTGCCTTGGTAGATGAAGAGTACAACCTCTCCAAGGTCTCCCAAACCTTCTAGGATGTGTCCAAGTCTTGTATATGCCCTATCATGCTATTGCTTATGTGTTGGGATAGAATGAATATGACTCCCCTTCTATCCATTCATTAACTCCTGACCTGCTCTTGAAGTGATGGATCATGTACATGAGGCATTGTCTCTGTGCCGCTCACTAATCCCCACAATCCTTTGCCCATAAGGTAGTTGCTAACTATAAATTTCCATGGTTGATAATTGCCTTTCTGTAACTTCTCTATTTGTGCATTATACTCAGCCATACGGAGCTCTAAGATGCTCCTCTAGCTTCTCCTCAAGTGTTTGTATGCTTTAGAAGGTGTGGGTATTACCTTTTGATAGCTTCTCCCTTGCTAACCTTCGACTAGTTGAGATCTCGATCGATGTAGCCCCCTTTCGATGTCTTCTTGGTTTGATGAGTCCTCCTTGTGCTTCCATGTGTTGTATTGATCCTTTCAAGTCTTCAATATGATTCCTGTAATCTCTCCAAGCCTCAAAAATGTCTCTAATACCACTGATGGGGGATGATTCTAACACCCTAATGCAAAAATGGAAGATGGTTGCCCTCTAGTAGGTCCACAAGTAGTGCTATATGCTCACTTTTCTAAACTTTTCTCTGCACCAATATACATATTTAGAATGAAATTTTACAGAATGTTAGTAGACTATAAGAGCTACCCAACAAGCTTTAAATTATCCCAAATAGATATTCCAGCTGGGAGAAACACCCTTTGCAAAATAGGCTACCTGTTTGCAACACTCTCTCCCTATGTGCAAAGAATTACCTTCACAAAGTTGGCAATTTCTCACCTCACTCAGCCAAACAACTTGAAACTTTGGCAAAGTTTAGGGCACAATATAAGAGACCAAACATAGCTTGAAATAAATGAAAATGAGTACAATGGGAGAGCAAACAATGCTCTGCAATCTGGTACAATCAGATTTGGAAAAGTATAACTACACCTCTAGATAGAGAGGAGGAAAATCATGAGAAAATGAGGTAAGCAAGCAAGGGGGCTGCTTTCTGGAGTTTATGACTTCACTAAACTAAGTGGGAAACTTGTGGAATGCATACCACTCAAGAAAAAAAGGCGGGATGATGCTCATATAGAGTTTTACTTTTCCTACAATCTAGGTAACCACCCACCAATCAGTGTAGGTGCACTTTTTGGTGGCTGATTTGATGAGATTTGAATTTCATTGAGTTTGGTGGAGCTTCTAAATTTATTCCATGACTTTGGGCCCTCTTTTTTGATTGGTCCACTTGCAAAACTCATGGCTGAGCCTTTTTGCATGATTGGGACTTGATTTTCAACAAGGATATCAAAGGATGTAGCATTTGATGAGCTACTCCCTTGGTATAAGAAGTATGATTGTATGCAAGAATGTGAAGAAGAAAATCGTGGACATGATGAAGAACAAATTGACTTAGAGATGAGTGGCCCAAGGAGTTGCATCAATGAAGATAGTTCAAGCATGACCTCACCATGGAGGGGGAGATCTTCATCAAGATATGAAGCACAATCAATCAACAAAGCCAAAGAAACATTGGTGGATTTGGATGAAGAAGGTAATGAAGTTGAAGATGATGAAGGACACACGATGGAGAAAGAAGCCACATCAAAGAAAGAGATCAAGTAACCAAGGAAAAGGAGGTTTATTCCTCCAAAAGGTGAAGAAAGGAAGTCTTATAGGATTAAGTATCCAACTCAAAGGTTTACTTGTGATTTTTACAAGGCAACTCATTATGCATATATGAACAAAGTAGTAGAAGAATATGAGCCCGAATGTTTTGAAGATGCAAGCAGGTACACTGAATGGAAAGAGTGGATGCAAGAAGAAATTGATGCACTTGAGGAGAATCAAACATGGACTCTACTGCCTAAGAAGAAGAACATGAAGGTAGTAGGTAATAAGTGGGTGTATAAAATAAAGAGGAATTTAGATGGATCTATTTCTAGGTTCAAAGCAACATTGATGGCCAAGGGTTTTGCACAAACCTATGGAGTCGACTTTGAAGAGACATTCAGTAGTGTGGAAAAGATGAGCACAATTAGGACACTCATTCCACTGGCTGCAAGCAAAGTATGGAAGCTCTTCCAAATGGATATCAAGAATGCCTTACTTAATGGAGACTTGGCAGAAGAGGTATACATGGAGCAACCACTAGGTTTTGTTCATAAAAAGTTTGCACATCATGTTCGTAGGTTGAAGAAGACACTTTATGGCCTTAAGCAAGTTCCAAGGGCTTGGAACCAAATATTAGTGGACTATTTCATCAAATGCGATTATAATCAATACAAGACGGATCCATCTCGCTTCATCAAACAAAGAGGAGTCTACATGTGTGTGTATGTAGATGATCTTATCATTATAGGTAATGATACAAAGGGCATTGAGGAGATCAAGGCAAAGCTTGGAAAGGAGTTTAGGATCTCTGATCTTGGAGATCTTAGGTATTTTCTTGGCATTGAAGGTCTATACAAAGAAGAAGGTATTATGCTCATATAAAGGAAGTATATTCTAGACCTACTTAGAAGGTTTGGGATGCTACATTGCAAGCCTATTTCAAATCCCATGGAAGTTAATGTAAAGCTAAGGTCCATTGATGGAGAACCATTAGAGAGTGTAACTTTGTATCGATCTATTATAGGCTCTTTCAATTATGTCACATTAACTAGGCCTGACATAGCATATGGAGTTGGAGTGTTATCAAGGTTTATGCATAGTCCAAGGAATACACACTTGCAAGCTCCAAGAAGAATGTTAGGATATCTGAAGTCCACTATAAATGAAGGATTGTTCTACTCATTTGATCATGATATGCAAGTAAAATCTTACTCGAATGCTAATTGGGTCGGTTCAAAGGAAGATAGAAGGCATAAAAGTGGTTACGTAGTTAGGCCAGGTAGCAAGATCATCTCATGGATTTCAAAAAAGCAACCCATAGTGGCATTATCTTCCAGTGATGCTGAGTATAGAGCTTTATCTCAAGTCACATGTGAGCTAATGTGGATTAGGAAGTTTTCTATGGAGCTTAATTTGCAGGTTGACACATATCCAACCTTTTGTGACAACATGAGTAGCATTCATCTAGCATTGAATCATGTCTATCATGATAGAACCAAGCATATTCAAGTGCACTATCACTTTGTAAGGGAAAAGGTGATATCCAAGGAAGTCTTAGTACATCATATTGGTACCAAGAACCAAGTTATTGACATGTTTACAAAGGCTTTGGATGGAATGAAGATTTTAAAGTTCAAGCAATGCATCTGCATGAAGGAGCTTGGATGAAGACAAAAAATTGAAGCTTGAGGGGGAGTGTTAAAAGTCAAGCTTCAAGATAAAAATTCATGGCAAATCAATCATGGACATGTGGAGCAATCTAAGGAAGCCAAAAGCCACGGGATTCCATCAAGAAAATTCACTCAGCTACTCCCCAAATCATCTCAACTAAGTCCTCCAATTTAAGAGGTTGATTTGGAAAGCTAGTTCCTAGATTTTAGGGGCACACTTCTCACTATAAAAGGAGCCTATATCCTGACTTCTTTTGGGCCATCTTCTTTGAGTTTTACCTCTTGTAAAGTGACCACTAAGTTCTGGAGTTGTAATAAGCAAGCCCCTTGCTTAAGCTAACCCCTTGCTTGCTTGCTTGTTTTCTTTGAGTAGGCATATCTATGTGTGTGCACAGGCAATGTTGCAACCGTCTACCCGTGAGTTGTTAGCATTGCTTCTCCCTCCTTATGTATCCATTTGATTTAGATCTTGTTGGCATGGATAGCAATTGGAGTTTATTTTATGCTCACTAATTCTCTAGAGCATTCCGTACGTAGTCTGAGAGAAACCCTCATTTTACTAAATTTTGGTCATTGATATCTGTCTTCGTGTTTAGGCTCTATTAGATCTACTTTGCTCTGAGTTGTAAGGGCTATTTCTCGTTCTCTATTTATAGATTTTCTATGATTTTGGTCCGATTGGGTAGCTATTAGAGTGCTCTAGCATTAGCGGAATTTTGAGATTCATTCTTTGTATACTCTTTGAGAAAACCTTGAGGGAGTGAGCTGAGTTCTCTACTTGACTAATAGCAGTGAGCATTCAACAAGCTCATGTTGTGGACATTGGTTCTCTTTGAGTAAGAATCCATTTGGAGTGAAATTTAGGTTTTTGGAAAGCTC
>CM035414.1:12800683-12955683 GCA_020310875.1 Ceratopteris richardii | reverse complement strand
GAGTGGGTACCCCAAGACAACAAGAGCATAGAGTTGCTCCTCAATCGAGAAACTGACGAAGCCTTTTGGAGGTATAAATCTAATCAGCCAACTGATATAGGAAATATCATGATCTATGAATTTAAGGATCCAGATAGCCCAGGTAGAGTGACCTACTTAGATCACACTTTGGAACGGATCTTTGTGGTGACAGAAAATGATAGGCATGCTTACACTTGGAAGGGTGAATTTATTTTCCCCCAACCAAGATCAAATGTATCCTATGGTCACCCTGGAGCTGGAACATCCCAAGCTCATGGTATGCAAAGAGACAGAAGCAGAGATAGACCAGAAGTAAGTTTTGCCAACCCAGTAGGCAGAGAAAGAACGAGGACGGAGACGAATAGGGTAGAACCTGAGGTGCTTAGAGCTCACAGGAACCAAAGAAATGTGGATGGATTCCCTCTGCCGAGACCTAGAGAGCACGCAAGAACCCTGAGACCGACTCAGCTAGTTAAGTCCATGAAGAACTACTTTGACGGCACAGGAGATCCCTATGATCATGTGGCGGAGTTCAAGCAAGTCTTGAGAGCTGAACAAGTGGAAGATCTGTTCACGTAGTACAATGCCTTCGGTCTAACCCTTAGGAACACAGCACTTACATGGTTTCAGCCATTAGATGAGCGTCAGTTCAGGAGCATAGACCAACTCCTAGAGGCATTCATTGTAGAGTTCTCTAAGAGCGGCATAAGACACAATACCTCCTCAATGATTCACAGCTTCAAACAGACCCCCCAAGAGACTGTCAGATTGGCCGGAAGAAGATTTAGACAATATCTTGAAAGGTGCCCTATTTCGGAGCTACCCACATCTGCTAAACAAGTAGCCTTATTCCTTGATGGATTGCTGAGTACAAAATTGAGATCCTATGTGTATCTGAAGGACCCTAGGACTATAGAAGAGTGTGTACGCATGTGCATTGACATTGAAGATAACCTAGGGGAAGAACTAGAGCTTTCCAAAATCTAGAAAGATTCAGATAGTGCTTCTAGTCACTCTTCCACGCAATCCACATCAATTGAGGAACTCGCAGAGAAAGTGGCCCAAAAACTAGGCATGTCTAGCAAACAAATTCCGAGGTTTGCCCCTGTGAAAAGATGCTATACGTGTGGTGGCGACCACATGGCGAATGTCTGTCCCATTATGGCTCAACCCCAAGTTAGTCCTAGCAGCCAGTACTGCACCATAGAACGGAGATACACCAATCACACCGCACAAGATTGCCCATACAACAAGCAGGCAGTTAGGCAACCCTACCCTCAGCCCTACCAACAAGGCAGATACCAGAACCAGTACCCTCCACAGCCATATGGCAGGCCACAGCAACCCTATCAGCAACCATATCAGGCCCAACAGAGACCCCAACCGGTGCTAGCTCAACAGCCTCCAAACCCCGCTAATGTGATTCCAGTAAAGTATGCTGTTGCAGAAGAAAACCTGAATAGGGCCATAGTACCAGTAACCCCATTGATCTCAGAAAGTGACCCGAGTGACCATAGCTTTGATTCTACACATGTTGATAGTCCCCAGGCTTACTACATGCAGTCTCCAGAACATGGTGAGTCCTACTATAGTGAAGAACCGAGCGAACCTAGTTGGGAGTCAGACTACACAAACGTCATGTATGCAAACCCCAACCCTAGGCCTCAACCTAGGCAAGTACGACCACCCTTTCCTAGAGGACCATGCTACCGATGTCAGGGAGATCACTTCATTCGTGATTGTCCCTTACCTCCACCTACACAAAATCAGTCCGTGACGATCCAAGGCTTTTGCCAAGATTGTGGAAAGGAGCATCTTTTACGAGATTGCCCAAAGAACCCCAATAATATGCCAAAAATCACTCCTATCAATGTGATTGGTTTGGTTGTAGATTCTTCAGGAAGTGTCACTTCCACTGCACCAGTGCAGGTAGTCACTAGAGCTCAGGCATTGCAGCAAAACCAAGAGGCAAGCCAGGAAAAGGGCCCAGAGGCAAGTGAAACTGAGAGTGTGACAAAGAAAAGGACTAGAGCGTGGAAAGATAGTCGAGAAAGAATGAAAAGACAATGGGCGAAAAAGATGAGTGAGCTTGAGGAAAGCATAAGAGAAACCAAAGCGAGGATAACTGAACTCACAGCTCAAACTCCCTCTCACATTACCCCGCCTCCACCACTCCCATCTCTATCCAACCCACCACCTTCCCCACCGCCTCATCAAATCCCACCACCCCCTAAAGTAGGATCAGTCCTAGCAGATCCCACTCCCGAAG
Organism: Ceratopteris richardii; assembly: GCA_020310875.1. Classification (NCBI taxonomy): domain Eukaryota; kingdom Viridiplantae; phylum Streptophyta; class Polypodiopsida; order Polypodiales; family Pteridaceae; genus Ceratopteris; species Ceratopteris richardii. The sequence goes on along the minus strand of CM035414.1, from coordinate 12,953,393 downwards.
ACCTAAACATGATGCTGAAAGCATATCAGGCCAGAATCCAAGAAGGGCCAACCATAACTGATCATGAAAAATGCTACCCTAGAGCCGAGCTAGAGCTTGAACGAACAAAAATTTGCGCAAAAATGGTGGAATTGGCTCAGACCATGTTTGAGGCCAGCCGCCTATTTAACATTTCTAGTTCAGCTAAGACGCAGTTACACTTTGATGGACTGCTGGAAAGAATAGAGAAGCTGATTGCACAATCAGAGAAGGAAACTGCCCCTCAAAGAAAGGATAGGGCAAGAGAACAGATAAGCCAGCCTCTTCAGGAAGCCCATGTGCCTCCTCAAGAAGCTTATCTTCCCCCCCAAAAGGCAGATGGGCCTCCCCCGAAAGCTTATGTACCTCCATAGGTGACCCACATTCCTTCTCAGAGAGCGTATGAGCCTGTTCGGAAAAGTAATAGAATAAGTAATCCTCCCCAAGAAGCTTGTGCTCCAGCCATCTATGGGAACGAGGAGAGAGCCAACGATAGAATAAGCCCTCCTTCCCAGATTGCATATGCGCCTAATTCTACGGAGCCAGACACTTCTTCTTCTATGAATCGGTTTGCACCAGACTTCCTACGAGAGATTCAAGAAGACAAATGGGATAACGAAAGTGAAGTTGCCCCTCCTTTTGAACTTGTGGATGATGCACACGACCAATTCCCACAAGACATCCCATCTATTTACGGGGAACATGAGAGTGCTCAGTCTCACGAGAGGTTGGACTTTGAGTCTAATTCCATACAAGAGCTACCCCACTTCACAGGCCCATGGGAAGCAAAGTCCACATGTATGAGAGCACCCACAGTCATGGTAAGGAACGATGACTCAGTCATATCAAGGAACACGGAGGTAGTAAAGAACACCAAGGTGCAGCGCGATCCCACTTTGGAAGAACTGCCTAAGGATAGATCAGAAGCTCGAAAATATGAAGCCAGTCAGGTAACTGAAGCTGCAAAACCTTGTTCCAAGGTAGGATCCCATAGGACAGTGCCAGAAATTCCCTTGGACAAGATAGGAGATATGTGTGAAGGTGAAGAAGGGAACACCTATCTTCCCATTACCTACCAGGACTACACCACTAAGGCAATTTTGGACTCAGGTGCAGGAGTTGCAATTGCCACCACTTCCCTGTGGAAGCGTTGGGGCAAGCCAACACTCAGGCCAACGAGAATGAAATTGCAAATGGCCGATGGTCATATAGAGAGGCCCTTGGGATTGCTAGAAGGCATAACTCTCACCACTTGTGGTGCCGAGTTTGAGCATAGTTTTGCTATATGTGACTTCAGCAAAAATCATGCCTATGAGATGATTTTGGGAAGACCATTTATGCGACAGTTGCAAGTGGTGCAGGATTGGGGGACCAATTCTTTGTACCTGCAACACTTAGGTGTCACGACCAAAGTCAATCTCAAGGATTATTCTCATAGAGATGTCCCTCCTATCCAATGGAATCCCATCCATAGAGCCAAAGATGATACAGAATCGGTGCATTCCATAGGGTCTGGATCCTCATGGATGCATGAAGACACCCACTTATGGATGTGCAAAGTAGCAGTAGAGGAAGAGAAGAGAGAAAAGGCCAGAGAAATAGGTGCAAACGAAACTCATAGACCCATTCAAGACCCAGCCTATGCACCTGTAGTTTTTCCAGACGAAGAATTTGAACCTCACGGTTGGGCAGAAATTTTAGCAACCATGGACGTAGCCATCAATGAAGAACAATGGACACCTCACTGTGATGAGGATGGCTATGACATTTCAGTCTTCTCCATAGAGCCGATCATGGGAGAGGCAGTTCTAGAAGAATGTGAACCTAGCCCTAACGCATTTGAGGATGCAAGTGACTCCGATCTAGAGTCAATCATTATGGACCCACCATTTGCATCAGATGAAGAATATTTCCATGAAGTAGAATTTCAACCCTAGAGGCATGGAGAGCTTACAAACGATGTTAGATTAGCAACACATGTGAGCCCAAGGGAAGAAGGAAAGAAACGAAAGAAGAGAGAAGTCTCACCAGAAGAGGAAGAATCTTTGTTTGAGGTCCCAGAAAATTTTAAGAAGTATGAGATAGACGACAGGAGAGTCATGATAAGAATGCCTAAACGAGAGGCACAAGTAGGAGAGGCCTATGATAACAAAGAAACCACCAAGAAAATAGTAGTGGCCATAGAAGAAGGAGAGGAGAGATGCACGTATATAGGCCATGACCTGACAGAAGAAGAAGAGCACGAATTGACTGCCTTGCTAAGAGAATACAGAGATGTATTCGCTTGGAGTTACAAGGATTTGAAAGGTGTTGACCCTGACATATGCTCACACACTATTCCCATGACCTCAGATGCTAAACCCTCTAAGCAAAAGCCTTATACATATAACGATAATTATGCTGCTAAGATCAAGGAAGAGATAGATAGACTAGTCAAAGCTGGATTTATCTATGAAATTGAGCACACTGAATGGGTATCCCCCATCGTAGTGGTGCCCAAGAAGAATGGCAAACTGCGCGTGTGCATTAACTTGAAAAAGGTTAATGCCGCCACAATTCGAGATAACTATCCGCTTCCCATCACAGAGCATCTCTTAGAAAGAGTGGCAGGCAAGGAAGTGTACAGCTTCCTTGATGGATTTTCGGGCTACAATCAAGTAGCCATAGCTCCAGAGGATCAGCATAAGACAGCCTTTGCCACAGAATGGGGCATTTTTGCTTTTAGAGTAATGCCATTTGGGCTTACCAATGCACCAGCTACCTTCCAGAGGCTGATGTGCCATGTGTTTAAGGCGTTCTTGAGGAAGAGTTTAGAAGTCTATGTTGATGATCTTTGTGCTCATTCCAATGTTAGACAAACTCATATTCCTGAACTCAGACAAATCTTTGACAAATGTAGAGAATATCAAGTCTGCCTGAACCCAGAAAAGTGTGTGTTTATGGTCAGGCAAGGCAAGATTCTAGGACACATAGTGTCAAAGAATGGCATATCTACCGACGAAGAAAAAGTGAGAGCCATAGCAGAGCTACCTAGGCCAAAGAATGTCAAGGAAGTACAAGCTTTCATGGGGCACTGTGGTTATTACCGACGATTTATACACATGTATGCTGTCATTGCAAAGCCCATATACGGACTTCTGACTAACTTTGAGTGGACGGATGAATGTGAGAATTCCTTCCAAGAACTTAAACGAAGATTATGTTCAGCACCAATCTTGACCACACCAGATTGGAATAAGCCTTTCCATGTTCATGTGGATGCATCCAATTATGCTATTGGATGTGTTCTTGCACAGCCTACTGGTGAAGGTAATATGGATCTTCCAATTGCCTATGCTAGTAGACAGTTGAATGTGGCTGAACGAAATTACACCACTACAGAGCGAGAAGGGTTAGGCATGGTATATGCAGTTAAAAAGTTTAGACATTATTTGCTTGCAAATAAGTTTAAATTTTTTACGGACCATCAGGCATTGTTGTACCTAGTAAACAAGCCATGCAATACAGGAAGGTTAGTGAGATGGTTTCTCTTGCTCATGGAATATGACTTTGAGGTTGTGGTAAGAAAAGGGAGGACTCACTTGAGAGCAGATCACCTCTCTAGGCTCACATCGGGAGAAGCCCCACAAGGAGTGTCAGATGACCTTCCTGATGCTTACTTGTTTAATTTGGAAGTTGTACCGCAGTGGGCTAAGCCATTGGTACCAGTATTGACGTACGGGCCTAACCATCCAGTGGTAAACACACGGAATAGAGAGGTTGTAAAAGCCCAAAAGTACCACATCATGGCAGGAAGCATGTACAAGCACACAGACCAAGGGATCTTGGCTTGTTGTGTAGAAGAGGATGAGTACTCTAAATGGTTGCAATTAGCACATGTAGGTGCGTTAGAGCAACACCATTCGAAGCAACGAACGTTGCAGACTCTAAAGAGACTCGGAGTACATTGGCCAACTATGGAAGCTGATGTCCAAAAGTTGTGCAAGGAATGCCCAATCTGTTGCACTAAACCACCAGTGGAACATGCCACTCTTTATCAAGTATCCATTGTGCCAGATTGGAGCGAACCACTAGTATCATTCCTGAGGACAAACACATTCCCTCCAGACATGACTCTGGCTAGGAAAAGGAGTTTAGAACAAGAAGCCTTGGATTACTCACTCATTGGTGATAATCTATACAAACGCGGTAAGGATGGTTACCTGAGACTGTGTGTCCATGAGAGTGAATATCTTAAGATCTTGGAAACTGCTCACCAAGGTGTAGCAGGAGGACACTTTGGACCAGATCGGGTAATCAAGGCAATACTATTTGCGGGCTTCTGGTGGCCTACCCTTCACATGGATGCACATACCTATGTGAAACGGTGTGATGTCTGTCAAAGGACTCAGTATCCTATACGCAAAGATGAGATGCCACTGAAACCTATGATGGGTGGACGTGCATTCTCTAAGTGGGGAATAGACTTCGTAGGTCCTATTAATCCCCCAGCTAAAGGTTCTCATGCGGAATACATCATTGTTGCAACCGATTATCTCACCAAGTGGGTAGAGGTAAGGGCTACGACCAAGAACGATGCTCAAACAACTGCCAAATTCTTGTTTGAGAATGTATTCACGAGATACGGGCTACCTATAGAGCTTGTAAGTGATAGAGGTACTCATTTCTTGAACGAAGTGATTGAAAATCTACTCCAAGAATTCTTGGTAATACACAAAAAGTCTGCCCCGTATCACCCTCAAGCTAATGGGCAAGCTGAGAGTACTAATAAGATCTTATGCAATGTACTGATGAAATTAGTGAACACTAAACGCTCTGATTGGGACAAACAGCTACACCATGCTGTTTGGGCATACCGAGTTGCCTATAAAACGGTACTCCAAGCCACCCCCTTTCAGATGGTATTCGGCCAAAACGCTGTGCTACCCTTGGACTTCCTGATTCCTACATTGAGAGTAGCACAAGAGCACGAATGGACAGGTCATGAACTCTCCTCTAGGATCTTTGACCTTGAACGATTAGGAGAAACAAGACTGAGAGCCGCCGCAGGAATATATGCAGCCAAGAAGAGACAGAAAGCATATTTTGATGCCCATGTGAAGGATAAAGGTTTGAAAGCAGGAGATCTAGTTTTAGTCTATACACTGAAACAACACGCGAGGAAGCTAGAAAAGAGAGGCTACGGACCAATGATTATCAATAGGATCTCCACGAGTGGAGCAGTACAATTAGCCACATTAGAGGGTGATGTCCTCCCAAACTATATTAGCGGTTGCAGAGTCAAGTTGTATCAGGAACCCCTCACGGAGGAAATGCTCAGCCGACTCAACACTGCTAAGAAACGCAAAGAGGAAGAAAAGCGAGTTCGAGAAGAAGCTCAAGCAGAAGCTTTAGAACGCATCAGAAGGATGAAGTTACGAAGGCAAGGTAGAGATCAGCCTAGAGCGAATGACTATGCAGATCAAGGATTTCCTATGGCCATGTGTGAAGTTGCAGGAACAAGCTCACATAGGATAATTGATAGACGTCCCTTCATAACCCTAGATATAGGACAAGGAAAGAGTGCAAGGAACGTAAGAGCTTTGATTGACTCAGGCGCAGCCACTAGTGCTGTTAGAGTGTCTTACTGTCAAGAATTACAGTTAACTGTCAATCCGGTGGAAGCATATCTTATAGGATTGGGAGGAGTGGAAACCCCTTGCATGGGCGAGGTGGAACTTCCCCTTTACATTCATGATGAGGCAATGACAATTAAAGTACTGGTATGTCAAGATGAGGATCTCATTGAACCTCTTGTCTTGGGTCAAGATTGGATCTATGACCAAGCAGTCAATTTAAACCTAAGAAGTGGACTTCTCCAGGTTTGGGTCAATCATAGTCGAGTTACAGTAGAATTAGACAATGGAGCACTCAAGGAACTAGGAAAGGCACAGACTCCTGGTCCTTCCAGGGGTACACATGAAGATGACCATGCTGTTCTTGTCCAAAACCATGTGTTGCAGAGGAATGATAATCGCAAAAAAGGAGTCAGGGATGCAACGGAACTCCCTTCTTTTCCAAAGGCCAGAAGGAGGCAGCAACTAAGGGCAGATCAATCACTAAAGACTCCCCGGACGAGAGACCAAAAGAACAACTCAACCGATGAAGCAGATATGGGTACGCAAAGGAGAGCAACCACCAACCTTGCCCCCACAAATTCCATCCATGCAAACCATCCAGGCCAGAAGACGAAGGAAGCAGCTCAGACAAGCTCAATCACAAGGTATCCAACAAGTTTGGGTGCCCAAGAAGTTAGCTGCAGCTCAACAAGGGCAATTACAGATGTGGGTACCTAAGAAGCTCCTACATCCACAACAACCTTTGTTCTCCCACATGCAAAAGGTTTCAACAAAGAAGCCAAAAAGAGAAAAGGGTAAGAACCACATACAGAGACCAAAGGAAGATCAAATCAGCTCTTCAACATTAATAGGAAGACATGCAAAAAGGATATGGGTTAGGAAGCCAAAAGTGCAAGTAGTCTCCACCGAACCAAAGCGTCAACCACACTGGATACCACAGTTCAGAAAGCATCCAAAGAGAAAGACGCCTGAAGTGACCCCTACAGTGCCAAATGATGTTCTAAAATGGACTCCAATAAGGAGGATCACATCAGTTCGAGACTCAATGGATACCTCCACCAAGGTCGGCATCAACCTCCACAAATGACATCGAAAGCCTCGAACGAGCAACAACCATGTGCTCCTTGCACAACCCTGTCCTTTGCACCATTCAGGTCATGCATTTCCAAAGTATGCATTAATATAGGGCCACATTACACGGCCGTGCATAGACACACTTGAGAATCCCACGCACAAGAGCACAGTGACATATGTCAAATAATTCTATTGATACTAACTTTTGTGTTCTTGTTTTGTGATATCCTTTTCCTTTAAAAAAAAAAAAAAAAAAAAAAAAAAAAGAGAGGGAGAAAGAAAAGCGGGAGAGAGCTTGTTCCCAGAAGTGTGTCTCGGCCAGCAGTGAGATTATTGCTGCCTTATCTGGAATGAAGAGCTTGAAGGTCCGCAACTTGAGTGATGCTTAACTACTTCATGTACCAGAGCATCCAAGGAGATATCTGCAAAAGGTAGTTCTGGAGGAGAAGACTCCTGCATATGAGGAGAGAGGATCCACCACTCAAAAGATCTCATCAGTGGACAATCAACATGGACATTCATCAACAATGTTCCATCCCAAAGGCCGAGTGTACAACACGAAGAGACAAACATCCATCAACCTTCTCCATGGTAAGTATCTTTACTCTGGAAACACCAGAACCATGATAGTTTAGGAAACCTCTTCGTCAGCATACCCTTGAGCACTTAGCTCAAGACCCGCAATTTTTGCACCATACTTCTTCCAATGCATTTTCCAAGTAAGCATGCATAGGGCTACATTACCAAGCCTTGCACAAGGCACATACTTTTTTCAACCCAGGCACGAACACACTTACCCATGATTCATTATGGGCTATGAGTAGTTGGCATGACTGCTCTCAACATCATCTTTGGAAGAATTAGCGGACGTCATGAGAACAACATCCATATCTTGGAAGCAAATTGAAGCCAGTAGTCGCTCCAAATCACTCTTGACAACCTCTTTTGAGCAACTTGCAGTTTTGAAAGCTCACAATGACACATTCTTGCTGGAATCCAAGGAACTAGCTCATACAACGGATGGGCACCACCTCTCAAAGCACTACATAGAACAGCCTTCCAACAAGGGTCTGTCAGGGACGACAGACTCGAGAGGGGGGGGAGTGTTGAAGCTCAAAGTCAAGGACAAAGCATGGAAGCACATCAAAAGGTGGACACACAAGGAAAGGGAGCAAGTAGGGAGCTCCAAGAAGTGTATGTCAAATTTTCAGAAGAATCCCCTACAAAAATAGTGATTTTCATCACTAAAAACCATTGTAAATACCATTATCTATTTTTAGTAACTCCATTTTGTTCAAGCCGAGGAGTCCTCGAGCTTGAGGAGTATTAGAAGTACCATCGTACCAATTTTCATATTTTTTAGATCTCGTTTGAGCCCTCAAATAAGCCCTGGAACCTAATTTTTAACTAGGCCGGACACTAGGTCTGAACAGGGCCAAAGCTAGTCAAAAACTATAAAAGGAGCTAGAGAGCTCATTTTTGAGGTGAGATTGTAATTGAAACGAACTTGTAAGAGCTTTTGAAAGTAAACTAAAGAACTCCATTGATTCTCTCTCTTTGTCTTGCTGTGTGTGCGCGTGTGTGTGTATGTGTGTGCATGCTTGTGTGCTTCTCACTCGCGCACTTGTGCCGTCACTTGCTCGAGGTTTTCATACCATCCTCACGTCTTCCCGGATTGACATTAAAGGAGGTGCTACTCATCACTGAGCTACATATATATATATATATATATATATATATATATATATATATATATATATATATATATATATATATATATATATATATATATATATATATATATATATATATATATATATATAACTTGCAAGCAGGAAACAAGCCGCCAAGGAGATGAATGAGGTAGTACGGCGGTGGTAAGCCAATTTTTTGAGAGAATTGGGGCAGCAGGGAGAGTGGGGGAGTGGTTTGTCAGGGGGGTACACCCCATTATTCCCCACACGAGAGTGGGAGGGGGGAATCACATAAAGATATCGAAATCTTTTTTTCTCTCTCTCTTTTTTTCGTTTTTGTGGTGTCTGTGCAGGTATATCGACGGGGGAAAGCAGGCAAGAACTCTTGAGGAGCTGGGGGCCTTTATCTTGGCGGTAGCAAGAGAGAAAACTCTCTCCCGCTCTTGCTCGAAGGAGGTAGCGACTGCTTTTTCTCCGGCCAAAAAGAAGGGGGGGGACGGTCACTTTCTGTGTGCAAGATCGAGAGGGCTGCGGGCAAGGTCGCAGTGTGCCGAGGCTACAAAAGGGGGATTCTCTACGACCGGAGGGTTCTCTTGGGGGAGAAGCAATGGGAAACTCAAGGGCAGGGAGCGTCGTGGGCCGAAAAAGAGTGTATCACATTGCTAAGATGGAAAAAGGATGGATGGAAGAACGTGGACGTCTGCTGACCCGAAGAGGAAGAAATTACTGTTCTGATGAAGCTCATACTCTATGGCTGCCATCCATCGTGAGATATTGATCTAGTCTGCGAAGAATTGCCGGTAAGTCCGACTTTGCATTGTATTTGTTTTTTTGGTTTTGTTGCCATCGCTTGACTGATTAAACTACATAAGCAAGGGACAGCTCTTGGGCAGAGGTGTTGTGAGGTTTCTCATGAGCAGGGCAGGTAGCCGCCGAGGATTGTTATTGTTATGTGGAAGTTCTTTTTGTTGTTGTTGTTAGATTGGGGTATGCAGGTGATGCAGAGAAGGGTAAAGAGTGCGGGGGTTTTCTTTTTCTTTATTTGTTATGTGTAGGTGGCGAAGAATAAGGAACGCATGCTTGGGGGAAGCTCCATAGATTTTGACAGAGTTCGTGAGACAAAATGTCGCTCACGAATCCAAGGAGAGCTGCTCGGAGATGGTGAATATGATGAGGGCAGCCTAAGAAGAATTTGGCAAGAATTTGGGATCTCTTCTTCAGTGTCGAGGAGAAGAAGGGTTCGTGCTAAAAAAGCAGGAGCTGGCGATGCCCGAAACACTGATAGGAGCAGTGGTAGTACATAAAAGAGGACTCTTTTGATTTTGGGGGTTGAAGAGAAAAGCATAGTCTGTAATTGGGTCCATGGTTTACGAAGTTGTCCAAGAGCCACCTTTTTTGTGCATCTGCATTATACGAGGAAGCCATCCCATGTACGAAGCACTGTAAAAGGAGCAAGATACTCTTTCGAATCGCATGAAGAATTCATGGGATGTTGAAGCCTCAAGCTCTAAGAGGGAAAGGGTCATTTCAGTGACGTTGATTATAAATGAATCAGAAGGAAACTGGTTCAAAGAAATCATTGATGTAGAGGCGATGGCAACATGCAACTTGCAACCACTTTCTCCCATTCACCCTTTGTGGACAATTACTTTTGCACTACCTTTGCACCTTGACACCTGCACTTTGAACACTTTGACTTTGCCCTTGTTGACCTTGACCTTGATCTGTTGACTTTGATGGATTTGACTTTGAATTTTTGACTTTGACTACAGTTGACTTTGATTGTAGTTGACTTTGACCAACATGACTTTTATGGGCTCAATAGTTGCCCACCACCTAATGTGCTCTCCGTCCCGGAGAGCTATAGCCAAAACTCGGAGCAAATAGGACACCATGACTTTGGGCTGCAAAATCTTCAAAAGGACACCTGAGCAGCTACCAATTCCACCAGAAGAAGGAGAGACCAAGCACCAAAGAAGAACCCAAAAGTGGAATATTTGCATGGAAAAGCAAAGGAGAGCAATGGGAGGGTGGAAAGGAGGGGGAAGGGAGGGTTGAGGGGGCTAAGATGGATATGGCAGGGAGGGGTTGCGGGGCAGGAGGGTAAGGGGAGGGTGAGGGGGTAGGAATAGGGGGTCTGGAGAGGGTCAAAATGATCAAACAGTAGAGCTACAGAGGGTGCATAAGAGAAAATGTTTAACATATGGTGAACTGAGGTGAGAATAGACAATTTGGACCATGTGTTTAAATAAAAACATGTGATAAATGTGCTCAAAACATATGGGTTTTGATCAAAAGTCAGAGAAAAGGTGGGATTTTGGAAAACTTAAGTCAAAAAATGAATCCATAGGTGAAAAATACATGAAAATGACCCCAATTTTGAAAAAAATGGCCATCCGAGGCACGATCCAGAGCCAAAAGGTTTGAGCCATGAAAATTTAAAGAAATAAAATAAAAAAATAAAAATAAAAGGAAATAAAATAAGAAAAATATAATATAAATATATATTTTTATTTAGTAAAAAATGAAACTTGGTCCCCTTTTTTTTTGTTGGATCAGAACGCACAGATGAAATAAAAGGAAAATAAAAAAGAAATTTAATATATATATATATATATATATATATATATATATATATATATATATATATATATATATATATATATATATATATATATATATATATATATATATGTATGTATGTATGTATGTATGTATATGTATATATATATAGAAAATAAATAAAATGTATATAAAATAAATAATAATAATAACTAAAATAAAATAAAAATAAAAATAAAAAAAGGGCGAGGAGGGGGGGATGTGTCAGAGCGGGGGGGGGGGGGAGGGGATGGATGTGTTAGAGCGGGGGGGGGGGGAGGATGTGTCAGAGCGGGGGGGAGGGGGGGGTGGGGGGGGTTGTGGGGGGGGGGGGGTGGGTGGGGAGGGGGGGGGGGAGGTGGGGAGGGGGATGTGGGGGTTGGGGTGGGGGGGGGGGGGGGGATGTGTCAGAGCAAGGGGGGGGGGGGGGGGGGAGGGGATGGATGTGTCAGAGTGGGGGGGGGGGGGGGGGGGAGATGTGTCAGAGCAAGGGGGGGGGGGGGGGGGAATGGATGTGTCAGAGTGGGGGGGGGGGGGGATGTGTCAGAGCAAGGGGGGGGGGGAGGGGGGGGAGGGGGGGGGGGATGTGTCAGAGCGGGTGGAGGGGGGGATGTGTCAGAGCGGGGGGGGGAGGGATATGTCAGAGCAGGGGGAGGGGGGGCGGGAGGGGGGGGGGGGTGGAGGGGGATGTGTCAGAGCGGGGGGAGGGGGCGGGGGGGGTGGGGGGGGGAGAGAGAGAGAGAGAGAGAGAGAGATATATATATATTTTTTTCGAAAAAATTGTCCTAGGGGGGCTTTTGTTTTGGAAAGATATCCAAAATTAAAGAAAAATGGGGAAAAATTGCCAAAAAAAATCAAAAAAGATCCAAAAAATCTTGAAAAAATTCTCAAAAAATATCCTATAAGTGTATGCCAATTTCCTCCCTCAAAACCACACAGAGCTTCCTCTATTCCTCCAATTTGGTAAGAAAATGACTTTTGAAATGATAAAAAATGCTCGAAAAATTCTAAAAATGCTTGAAAAATTCCCAGAAAAATTCCCAACATTGTACTATGTCGAGGACTATGAAAGGTTTGCTAAATTTGCTAAGAACTTTTAAAAAAAAAGCATGAAAAAGCATAAAAACAACTCAAACTTGAGCAAAATGAAATGAGAGGGCTATGTACAACCTGGACAGATTTTGCAGTCCCAGGTGATCCATACTTCTTCAAGTGTGTTGATGGTAGGCCTTGAGCCTTGATATGTTGACCAGTGGCAAGGCCTCTCCTTTTAGCGTCTCTTTGAAGATGAGGTCTATGGAGAAGAACTAACATGCGTGGCTCTATGTTGTTGTTCCACAGATTTCGATCATGTGCCTCCTTCCTCTTCATCTGAGTCTCTATCAATTGTTTTGTTGCTAGTAGATGTATCTCCTCCACTTTATGCAGTGCTCCAAGCCTCGGAGAGACACCACAATCTTTCTTTCCCTGCATGAATGCTACTTTAGGTGATCCATGTAAAAATTCAAAGGGTTCAATTGGCAATATCCCATAAACCAGTTGGAATGGAGAATATCCAGTGGCCTCTTTGTAAGCTAACCTGTATGCCCATAGGGTACCTTGATAAGCAATGCCCCAGGAAGTGGGTTGTAACATACATTCCTTTCTTAACATGGAAATTAATACCTTATTAGTTGATTCAGCATGTCCATTAGCTCTTGGATAGTAGGCACAAGAGGTCCTATGTAGAATTCTATACCTGCAAATGATGCTACTGTAAATGAAATCAGCCATAGTTTGGGCGGTGCAGTCAGGTGATGCAATAGCTTCAGCCCATTTTTGTCGCGTAGTCTGTGGCGATCAATAGATACTTCTATCTTTTTGGAATCAACGGAGGGTAGATGGGCCCTACAAAATCTAGACCCCACTTCTCAAATGGTTGCCAAGAAGTGGAAATAATCAAGGGGTTGTGCCTCTACTTTGTTGGCTTAGGTCCACACCTCTGGCAAATGTCACATGCCTTTCCCCATTCATCTGCATCTTTGAATAATGTAGGCCACCATAAATCCGCATCAAGTATCCTCTGACTCATAATATGTCCTGTAAGGTGCCCATCACCTGTTCCTTCATGTGCAGATTGAAGGACATCCCTCACTTCCTCTTCTTCCAAGCACTTCCTAAACCTGTTGTCCTTTCCCTGTCTATATAATTTTTCTTCAATAAAGGTGTAAGGTCTGCTCTTGATTAGCAGTCTCTTTCTTTGCACAGCACTAGCCTTCTCTGGATACACTCCAGTTTTAATGAAATTCTTGATATCATAATACCATCGTTGAGCTTGTACAGCGAAGAGATGAGCATCTGGAAAATCATCATTGACTCCACTAGCTTGATTCATCCTATTGATCCTGGATAGGTGATCTGCCATGACATTTTCTTTACCTGGTCTATGGACTACAGAAAAATCAAACTCCTCGAATAAAAGTATCCACCTCCATATCCTCCCAGTTGCTTGTGGCTTGTTCAATAAATGCTTGAGTGGTTGATGATCAGTGATGATGACAAACTTCACACCTAGCAAATAATGATGAAATTTTTGTACTGCAAAAACTATTGCTAGAGCTTCCCTTTCTGTTGTGCTAAAATTCTTTTCAGCTTTAGTCAAATTCTACTAGCATACTGAATAGGCCAGTCAAGTTTGAATTCTTCACTATGTTGAGCCAATACTGCACCTACTGCATATGCACTGGCATCTACATGCACATGAAAAATTTCTTACCAATTTGGGGTGATAAGAATTGGTGCAGCCACCAATTTGCACATTAATGTTTGATAGGCCTTCTCTTCTTCCTCTTCCCATTTAAAGGGCACTTCTTTACCTGTAAGTCTAGCCAGTGGCCTGGCTATCTCTGCATACATTTTTATAAACCTTCTATGGTATCCAGTATGCCCCAAGAAACTCTAAATCTCTTTAGGAGATTTAGGTTTCGGCAACTTTAATATAGAAATAATTTTATCACGATCAGGGACCATACCTTTAGCCGACACCACATGTCCCAAGAGAGTTGCTTCTGTCACAAGGAAATGACATTTGTTTGGGTTGAGCTTTAGCTTAGTCTCCCTGCATCTCTTAAAAACATTCTGCAGCTGTCTTAAATGATGGTCCAAGCAATCTAAAGGGGTCTCATTGTGAGAACCTGAAAATGAAGAGAAGTCATCCATGAAAATTCTAAGTGTTTCCAGCAATAAGGGACCAAAAATGAGGTTGACAGTTCTATTAAAGGTGGATGGAGCATTTCTGAATCCAAATGGCATTTTTACATACACATATGTTCCCCAAGGTGTGATAAAAGCAGTCTTTTCATGATCCTCTAGGTGTATTGATATTTGATTATAGCCACTAAAGCCATCCATAAAGCTATATAATGCATGTCCAACCACTTCTTCAATGACCTGCTCTGCAAATGGCATTGGGAATCCATCTGGAATGGTCACCTTGTTGAGTGCTCTAAAGTCAACACAAATTCTGATTTTATTGGTCTTCTTCTTTGGTACTATAACCATAGGTGAGAGCCACTCTGAGTGTTCCACAGGAATAATGATTCCTGCATTTTCCATCTTCTGTATTTCCACATAAACAGCTTCAGCATATTTTGGGTTAAGTCTATAACTCTTCCCTTGTATTGGTTTGGCTCCCTCAACCAGAGGGATTCTATGCTCTCCATAATTGGCAGGCACTCCTTCTAAGTCTTTATAATGCCATGCAAAAACATCTGTATAGTGGGTCAAGAAGGATTTTACCTTTTCAAGGAGCCGTGGGTGGCTCCACAACCAAGTGGCCATAAAAACTGGACGATTATTGTCCTGAGTGCCTAATTATTTCTTTGACAGGGTTTCTCTCTACCATATTATCTTCATGCTCATCTCCATCCTTGTTTTCTTCCACTAGCTTTTCGTGCATTGTTTCATAAGCAGGGGTATTTTGGATCTCAATGCATTCCTCCTTATCCTGCATCCATCCTGCAAGGATTTCTTGAATTGGGAAAGAGCATTCTTCACTAGTATGTTTTACCTTTTCTTTAGCTTTAGAAACTTCCTTCTCTATTGTTGTTACATCCTCCTCCAAGTTGTATTTGAGGGGTGTCTTCCTGCCCCTTCTGTGGTCTGTGATGGGCTCTCCCAATCCATCAACCTGAACTTTCTCCTAATTTTCATCAGAACCTTTAGCTGTGCAAGAATTATTAAGAAAAATTCCAAAACAAGAGGAAGAGTTGCCTGCTTGGAGCCAATTTAGAATATCCTCTTCTTCCTCGAAATCTTTTTGGGGTTGGTCCTCTGTTTCTGGTTCCATGCAAATGCCAACTGTTTGCATCATGTTGGTGTTCCCTTGATTATTTGGGCCCTCTTCTAAATGTATCTGTGTCAGCTCTTGCCCTTTCTTTTGTACAAACATAGTGTCTTTACCCCAATCATGGATGACACTTGCATACTTCAGCCATGGTCTTCCAATTAAGAGGGGAAATCCTCCTTCAACTTGGGGCAGACTTAAAACCATAAAATCTAGAATGAAGAGATTACCTTGTACTTCAAGTGGAACTTTTGGGATCACTCCCAAGGGCCTTACTTTGCTTTGATCTGCCAACGTAACAGTGAAATTTACAGGCCTTGAAGGGTGTAGTACAATCTTTTCCATTGTATGTTCAGGCATCAAGTTAATGCCAGAACCACCATCCACAATAACTCCTTGAAACTCATGACCTTTGATAGATACTGTCAGTCAGGGACTCTTATAATTTGTAAGGGGTGCTTCCCCTACAATTTTACCTTTATGCATAATAGCAGTCTTTGCCACCAAACTTGTAGTGGAAGCCTCATCAATTATCTGCAAGAGTTCTGACCTGATTTCCCATCCATCTTTATTAAATAAAAAATACTAACCTCCTTTTTCATGGACTTGAGTAGTTTTGAAGCCTCTGATTCCTTAAGAGCCTAGGCTCCAATTGACTTATCAAACTCCTCATGAGCCCTATTGAATGCATGCCCAATGGCATCACTAGTACATATGAGATCTCCTTTTTGCCTTGTATCTGCACATGCGGTGGCCTTGTCTTTAGATGTCTCTTTGTCTTTGTTCAATCCATTAATTCTTGATTCTTGAACTATATCTACTTGAGCCTTTCCCTTGTTTCTTGTATGCATTGTAAAAGATTCAATTTCTTCTAACTGCACCACCGTGGTAGATGGTGATGGCTCATTGACTTCTTCTTTGTGCATAGAAATCATTTGAATGTGGGGCCCAGATGAAGAGGCTTGATTCTTAGGACAACAATTTGTATAGTGGTCTCTGTCCTCTGGGCAGTTTTTGCAAGTAGGGGCATTTTCTGGTAGAGTGCACCTACTTTGATAGTGCCCACATTCTCCACATCTGAAACAAATGATTGACCTCCTAGGCCCATTTCCAAAGTTATTCCTTTGTCTAGGGTTGTAATTGTTACCTTGATTGGGTGCAGCTGCCATTACATTTGCTGGTGGTAGGGGTCCTCCTTGTGTCCAATATGTTGTTGCAGGCATTCCTCTTGATTGGCATTCTTGGGCCTCATGACCAGCTTTCCTGCATAATTGGCAAGTCAAACTTAACAAAGGACATTCACTTACTATATGACCTTGCTTGTTGCACATGTTACACCAAAGTCGACTCTTGATGCCACCCCCTTTGAGTTCCTGCAACTCCTGTCGCAACTGTGCCAATTCTTCTGCTTGGGCCTCCTCCTCCTTTTGGAGCTTTAATGCCTCAAATTCCCTCCTCAACTGAGTAACAGCATTCTCCTCATCTTTGTGGGGCTTATTCCTTTTTAAGCCCTCCAGCTCCTTTCTTAGCTAGATTACTGGATCCTCCATTTCCATAGAATATGGTAGTTGAGGAGAAATTGCTCCATAATGTTGCCTTATCTGCTCCAGTCATGTAGCCGTGTTGATGAATTCCTCTATGGAGGCTGTAGGCAACACTAATTCCTTGATTTTACATTTGGTGGTCACTGGAAGTGGCTTAGCTAACCATTTCTTAACAAAAAAATCATGTGGTGGATCTGGTAATTTATCCATTAGTGCCTTGGCCCTAGTCACAAACTCTGGGAACTTTTCACCTGGACCCAATCTCAAGTTCTCTAATTCCTCTATGATGATCTCTGCAGTATTTCCATGCTCAAATTGATTTTTGAATGCATCTTTCATTAAGTCCCAAGTTGTAAAATGGTTCTCAGCAAACTGGTTGAACCATTTATCTGCTAATCCTTCTAATGTAGCAGGGAAGAGTATCAAAAAGGCATCCTCTCTTCCCATTAAGCCTCTAGTTTTGCATAGTGCTAAAAACCTTCTAATATGCCCGTCCTGATCTTCCTGAGCTAGGCCTTTGAAAGAAGGAAATTTTATATTTAATCTTGATAGTAGGGTTTCCAAGTCTACCTGGCCAGCCATGCTCCTTACTGATGAAGTTGATGAGAGTGAACTAGATGATCTTCTAACAGCCTTCCTTCTTGTTTACTTGTAGGTGACCCTCAATGTTTGGGACCGAGTTGCGGTCATGAGCTATTCATAGTCCTCTTACTATGAGACAATTGATAAGAATATATACCTTTTATCCCAATGAAGTAGTACTGTCAGCACTTGTACTCTTCTACCCTTTGCACTTGGCTTCTCTTATGCTCAAATCTCCTTGGAGTCCCATCGGGCGTGCCAAATTTTGTTGGGGGATTCTTGGACAAGAAGGGATTTGAGTGTTTGTAGGAGAAAAGGGAAAGACAAGAAGAAAGATACACACTGGAAGCCTCTCTCGATTGATTATAATAAGACAAATACAATGGTAGTACACAATACAATCCAATGCTTCTGTGCAAAATCCCACAGTGTGTGCAATTACAAAATACCCAAATACCCAAGGTCTTGTTGCTATCGGCCTCCTCTGCACCAAACCTCCACCTTCTCCAAGCCTGCACTTGTGCACACCTTGCACCAAGCTTCCAATAAGGGGGAGGGATGGACACCTTCTGTCGGCACGTGCACACTACAATGAGACCTTGGGATCCTTGGGGGAATAGCTTAGCACTTCTCTGCATACTTCCTTAGTCACTCTTCATGCACCCTTGCACTTCACTTCTCTGCGTCGCACACTCTGTGTCTCTTGCACTTCTCTCTCTTTCTTAACTTAGACTATGCTCACCTTGCGTAGTCTTAGAATGGTCCAAGAATAGTCCTTGCCTTGATTTGAGTGTCGATTCACGCACGCTCCTAACTGCAGGGGTATCTTGGTGCTCACTTTGATATCCCAAGATTGTCTTCACAAGTGGCAGTCAACGAATCCCTGCTTTGTCATGTAGTGACTTTAGACTAAAACAAAAAAAATTTAATTGGGGGCCATACTTTCACTTCTGCGTATGTTGCCGCTTCACATTTTCCTTTAAAGTCTTCACTTGTGCACCAAAGAGGGGGTTCACCTGAACCTTCCAAAACACTTTAAAAACACTTTGAACCTTAGGGAAATTAGAGAAATACCTTTGCAACCTGCAACCACTTTCTCCCATTCACCCTTTGGGGACAATTACTTGTGCACTACCTGTGTACCTTGACACCTGCACTTCGAACACTTTGACTTTGCCCCTATTGACCTTGAACTTGTTGACTTTGACTGATTTGACTTTGACTACAATTGACTTTGATTGTGGTTGACTTTGACCAACATGACTTTTATGGGCTCAACACACATATACATACATATACATAGACATATACATATACATATACATATACATATATGTAAGTCATACATATACCTTTACATATACATATACGTATACATATACATATACCTATACATATACATATACATATACATATACATATACATATACATATACATATACATATACATATACATATACATATACATATACATATGTTAAAAGTCAAGCTTCAAACTACAAATTTGTGGGAAATCAATCATGGACATATGGAGCAATCAAATGAATCCAAAAGCCACAGGACACCATCAACAAAAGTTAATCAACCACTCCCCAAGTCATCTCAACTAAGTCCTCCAAGTTACAAGGTTGTTTTGGAAAGGTAGTTCCTAGATTTTAGGGGCACATTGCACACTATAAAAGGAGCATGTATCTCGACTTCATTTGGGCCATCTTCTTGGAGGTGTAGCTCATTTAAAGTGGGCACTAAGTGTTGGAGTTGTAATAAGAAAGCCCCTTGCTTAAGCTAACCGCTTTCTTGCTTGTTCGTTTTCTTTGAGTAGGCATATCTGTTTGTGTGTGCAGGCAATGTTGCAAATATCTACCACCCTGAGTTGTTAGCATTGTTTCTCCCTCCTTATGTATCTATTTGATGTAGTTCATGTCATATTGGATATCTATTGGAATTTTTTGTATGCCCACCAATTCTCTGGAGCATTCTCTGAGTAATATGGGAGCTTTATTTATTTTAGTGAAGTTAGGTGATTGATATCTCTCTCTGTGTGTAGGCTCTCTTTGTAATATTTTGCTCTCTATTGTAAGGGCTGCTTCTCCTTTTCTATGTATCAATTTTCTATGATTTTGGTGTTATTGGGTATTTATTAGAGTTCTCTAATTTTTACTCAATTTCGAGGTTCATTCTCTGTATCTTATTTGAGAAAAGCTTGCTAGAGTGAAGTATGGTCTCTGTTTGACTAATAGTTGTGAGCATTCAACTAGTTCATCTTGTGAATAGTGTTTCGCTTTGTATAAGCATCCATTTGGAGTGAAATTTGTTTTGTTGGAAAGATCTTGGTGTCTTAAATAGCTCAATAGAAGCTCATTGGATTTCCCTGCATATGCTCAGAGAAAGAGAATTTTTGGTGTGCAGAGGTCAAAGAAGGGTACCTATGGAGGTCATTTGCACTTCATCATTGCATAGGGGTTAAGATACTTCCCCCATCAATTTTATCAAACATTTTGGCATCTTGGAGACATCCAATACAAGCAAGAAGACCTCTTGGAGCTGGTGGTTGAAGATTTGCATCAACAAAAGCTTGTTGGCGGTAGCTTATATCAAGGGAGAGCTATTCTACTCAATTTTTCAAGAGTCCAAGGTGTCCATCTAAGGAATGATTTGGAGTAAGGTAACTTTAGAGCCTCATTTACATTTTGCAAGACATGGGATACTTCAACACTCAAATTGAAAAGCTAGACAAGGGGAACTATCAACCATGGAGATTTAGGGTCTCCAACTACCTTATGGCCAAGGGCCTTTGGGGATTGATTAGTGGAAGTGAGCCAATACCTAGGTTGGATGAAAATCAAACCAATGACCAAAGAAGGGCGTTTTGGAAATGGAATGAAGAGGGTTATCTTTATCCTTTCCCAACACATTAGCAATAGCATGATCAGCCATATTCAAAACTTGGATTCAAGCATGAAAGTATGGGAGACACTTGAGAGGCTTTATTCAACAAGACCTAAAGCAAGGAAGATGCAACTCAAGAATGATCTCAACAACCTTAGGAAGAGCTCAGGAAGTAGCATAAATGACTACATACTTAAGGTCAAGGAATTTTCGAATGCATTGGGATCCATTGGAAGCCACGTAGACGATGACAATCTTGTGGCTTATATTCTCAATTGATGAGAAGCGGAAACCCTTTACCACTTCAGCATATGTAAGGGATAATCTTCCCGATTTTGAGCAATTGTCATGAAAGAAATGAACATAGGTGGAACTTCAACTAAAAGCAAGGATGCACATGTTTTTTATGCAAGTAATCAAAGAGCCAAAAGAAGACGAGGACAAGGCAAGGTGTTTGTTATCCTTTGTGGTTGTCCTCTCCAATCATCATAGCATAAAGGATTAACTCTCACATCTTAAATTTATCAATCCAAGAAGTGTACTAAGACGACAACCCCTTCTAGTTAATGGAATCAGAGAAAATGTAAAAACAATTTTGATTTCTGAGAAGAAATTGAAAAAGGAGTAGGAAAACTAGGGTTTCTTGTATCTAGAGCTAAGCAATAGCTTTTTCAGTTATTCTTGTGCCCAAAGTGTGGCATTTTTCCTATAGATTAGAAATATGAACTGAAAAATAAATTTTAGTACCTATATCACCTATAGGAGACAATCATTATTCTGATAAAATTGAGGATTTCCATTTCCAACAATGATCTCATGCATCTAATCACTCAATATACTGATAATCACCTCTCCTTACAAACTCCAATCAGTAATACACAAGTTAAACTAGCAAATTCCATGGATAACACATGAAAAAGACTCAAGAATCAATCATGAACACTCAAAGAAAAGAGAGAGACGACTTTCAAATTGAAGCTCTTCATTCACATTTCATAAGACTACAAAATGATAGCAACCTCTACAAAATACAAGATTTTGTCTTTTATACTTTTTCAAGTGTCCCTTTTCACACTTGAAATTTGATCCTTTTAACTTCTAATCTAAAAATATGTGCTTGAAGAGCTTCTAAAAATTCTCTAAAAAATACATATAGTTTCTCTGCACATGAGGAAGACTCTTCCTCATTTTTACATCATTCTGGTAAATATTTTACAAGATAATGAGTTTTTTTTACAAAAAAAATCCTATTCTAACATTTTCTTCCCCTCCTAGACTTTTTGGCAATGGATTGACAAAAAGTCTTTTCTTCAGCAGCTTCCCAGCTTCCTTTTACTTCTTTTTCCTCTAGTATACTTGTGCAAGTAAATCATGGCTTTTTCTTTCTGTTAAGTTCAAACTGTACACCATCTCAAAAAGTGCTTTGCTCCACTAGAATGCTACCTCCGGCCTACCTATTACATCCTTCTTCAGCTATTCTATATATGCAGCTTCATAGGCAGTCAACCTTGACTTTGTTACTACTGATAGGTTTCCCAAAATTTTTGACTCCCTTTCAAAAAATTTGTAATCAAAAGCATCTTCAAAGATTTGTAAATAATGGATTCTTAGAAATACAACTTTGCTATAATAGGCCATGAGACATATCCTATCAGGTGTCTCACTCATGTCAAAAAGCAATGCATCTATAGGTGAATTAAATCCTATGTAGTTTAATATTCTTACATCCGTGTCAGTGAAGGTCTCTGTACATGTGAGGATTAACCTCGTAATTCTCACTTCTAATATACAAGCTGAGTCATTTACATCCTTCTATGCTGATATGATAGACTTTGTTGTGTCTACCATGTACTTCTTTGTTGGCCATGATCCTTTTTCAAGTCCTACCACTTTAGGAAAGTTCAGCCATCTTTCTGGGATCAATCCTTCATTTCTTCTCTTCTAGTAGTTAGGCCATTCTCTTCTCCTTGCAATTGGACAATATGCTAGATTAATCTTGAAATGCAAAGGAGCCTCTTTCCATATCTTCCTATAGTCCTTGTTGGTATCCAACCACCTATTCCTCCACTTTGGATTGGCTTTCTCAAAAAGTTCTTTTGTAACTGATATGTCTTATTTATATTCTAGGTGCATGTTAAGTGGTAGTCCAACTCTTGGAGTCAGATAATTTTTTATGCTTTCCAGGATCATGCAAAATGGAATGCAAGTCCATCAGCTGCCCAATGATGTTGATCTGGACTTTTGCCATTTTCCAAAGCAAATTTCACTATTTTTTCCTCATACTCATTATGCATTTTTCTAATGAACTCCATTCTAGACTCTCTGCTTGTTAACAACATCTGCACAAATTCCTTAGAGTAGTCTTCCACTTGTTTTTCCTATGTTATTGTGTAGGTATCCTCTAGTGGTGGTGGCATTCTAGTTTCCTCTGTCTCATACTCTTTTGCTACTTGTTCATGTGAATTCTCTACTTGTTCTCTTTCCTTTTTTGCTTGATTTTTCAATTGCTTCATTAATTTTGATACTTCTTTCATCAATCCAATCTTCTATGAATGTAATAACTCTTTTTCACTCTTCCATTCTTCCGTGTCTTTGGCTATATCCTCTCATTGCAGTTGCAGCATGTGTATTTCCTATTTCTCCATATATTTTGTCTCCTTCAGCTCCTCTTGTAACCTTTGCACTTCTTTCTTTAGTCTTTCCAACTCTTCTTTATCAGCATTGGCTGCTTGACTGTCCACCTTTACCTGTCCTTCATCCATTAATAACTTGTTGATCTCTTCATTAGCTCTGACCATTATTTGATAAGAATTTTGCAATATCTTGTACTTGGTCTCCATTCTCTTCAATTCACCTTCCACCTTAGTGATGTGTTCACTCTGCTTTGCACACTTTTCTTCTAAGAATTTGATTTTGTTTTGATAGTGAACCTCATGTGCTTCCATATTGAACAACCTTTCTAGCAGATTTTCATTCTTTTCTTGAATTTCTTTTATTTTTTTACTCATATTCTCTTTCTCCTTCTTTTGCTTATCTATGACTTTGCTTCCTTTTATAAATTCAGACTCATCAAGCATACCTGATATTATCATGTTTTTGCTTGATGGCCTAAAGTGCTCTATATTGTTCATGATTATTTTACAAGCACTTCTGATGTCCTTGTGTATCCTCTCCACACCATAGCTAAGGTCTAACTGCTTGAGTTCAACCTCTTTTTCTTCTTCAATTTTCTCATCTTCTTCTGCTTCTTCATAGATAGGCACTTGATCTATTTTCAAGTATGATTCTTTTTCTTCTTCTATATCCTCTTCAACCTCTTTATCAGGTTCAACTTCTTTACATTCATCTCTGACTTCCTGTGTCTGTTCTGCTTTTGCATGTTCCTCTTCATATGCTTCTTCTTCACCATTGTTCTTTTTAATTCTCTTTTGCCTGCTTTTCTTCTTCTTCTTGGTAGTCATCTCCTATTATTATATCATCCACATCCATAGGTTCATATATTGTTTCCTGTTTATCTGCTTACTCTTCTTCTTCTATCTTCTTTCCCAAGTCTAATAGAACCTCTTCGATTTTCCTACTCACATCTGCCTCTTTTTCTTTCTGATGGGCTTCTTCTTGTTGATATATTTAGGTAGTG
The DNA here is from genome assembly GCA_020310875.1 of Ceratopteris richardii. NCBI lineage: Eukaryota > Viridiplantae > Streptophyta > Polypodiopsida > Polypodiales > Pteridaceae > Ceratopteris > Ceratopteris richardii. Next base: position 12,929,412 of record CM035414.1, on the reverse strand, counting down.
ATGTGTGAACACTCTAGGATCGCTGGGGCACTTTTTTCCCTCTTTAAGAATTTTTTTCCCCCGGCTTGTATATATGCCTATTGCCCTAATGGGCTAGTTATCTTTGTACATTCTAGTGGTAATACATTCAGTATTGAGTGTTGTGCTCCAAGCTTCTTCTTCTTCCTTTGTGTTGTTTGCATGCTTTTGTAGACGTCTAACTCCAACAATTGGTATCAGAGCAGGTACCTGCTTCATCTAGGGCTTCCTCGATACCTCTCCGGTTGTAGTCTCAAAATCGCACAAATTTTGGTGAGCATACTCAACGTGTTTTTGAGATCAAAACAGCTTCTATCTGTGGTGCCAAAATTGCGATATAAGCTTCTTTCAGCCTCCAAACACACTATTCTAGTGCTTGTGCATGCTATTTTGTCTTTTTGTGCCAAAGGTATATACGAGTTTCGGTTCACCAGTATAAGCATCTCAAAGTCTAATAAAGGTTTAGCAGAATTTGTCTAGGCAATTCTATTCATCTTTTTGAGATACTATCAATTTTTTGCATCAAGGTATTTTAGTCACCGACCATGGATGAAAGCAGTGATGTATTTTGTATGTTGGCTATTGAGGATAAGTTGGATGGTACCAACTACCCATTGTGGGCTTATATGATGCGACATGTATTGGTTGCAAAAGGACTGTGGAACATTGTGCAGGGTGTTGAAAAATGTCCTATCATACCTACAACTATTACAACTACAGGTACTGAAGCTGATGTAGAAGGTATCGAAGATGATGATATTCTACATATTCCTGTTCGTGGTGCGGTTTGTGCTGCATCTACTGTAGAGCAAATTCGTTGGGATGGCAGAGATGCCCAAGCACATGCATTGATAGTTTTGTCTGTCAAACGTGTCATTATTCCTCACATTCACTCTTACAAAATAGCTAAGGATGCTTGGGATACACTTACCACATTTTACCAAGCTAGGAATGAGGCTCGTGTTGCTTACCTCTGAAAACAGTTGGAGAGTGAGCACATGAATGAAGGTGATTCTATGGATAATTTTCTAATAAAGATCAAAGACTTGAAGGAATAGTTGATTTCTGCTGATGAGGTTATACCAGACAACTCACTTGTGCAGACCGTTCTGAATGGTCTTCCTGATTCATATCAGAGTTTTGCTTCTACTCTTCGGTTGATGACGAAAGGCAATCCAAATGCCTTGTCATTTGAGGAGTTGGTCTCTGTTCTATTGCAAGAAGATCAGTCCAGGTAGACCAGGTTTATTATGCATGTTGTAGATCAAGCTTTCTTGGCTAGTCAGAAGGGCAAAGGAAAATGGAGCTCTTCAATTAGTAAGCAGAAATCTCCTAATTCTACACAATCGAAGAGGGAAGACAAAGATGAAAAGAAATCAGAAAAGCAAAAATTGTTTTGCAAATATCATAAAGGAAATCATCATATCATAAAGAACTATCCAAAACTGGCTACTAAAGAGGCGAAGAAAAAAGAGGCTGGAATGGTTGTTGCAAAGGCCTCTACACCAAAAACAGAGATTGCTAATCTTGTACAGGAAGAAGAATGGGCATTTACTATTGTTTGCAGTTTTGACATATCTTCTCATGAGCAGTGCATATCTGCACTAGACTCAGATGTTTGGTACTTTGATAGTGGGGCGACCAAACATATTACCTCGCAGCGCAGTTTCTTCTCTTCACTCGAGCCTGCCCCTACATGGAATACTGTTACATGCTCTAACAACTCCTCTTATCCTGTTATGGGAGTTGGTAAGATCATTTTGACTATTGTTGATGGTAGTTCTTTCACTTTATCAGATGCTTTGTTTGTGCCATGGATCAAGAAAAATTTATTATCAATTTCTGCATTAGCCAAGATAGGCTTGGTTGTGAAATTTGTTGATGACAGATGTATAGTTCATGATCTGTCAAAGGCAACATGGTTATTGCTTCTGGCATTTTATCTCATGGGCTGTATAAGCTCATAGACTATGAAAGATCTGTAAATGATTCGGCATGTGCAGTACATGATTCTCAGGCTATGTCAGATGCAAAGCTTTGGTATGCATGCTTTGGTCATTTGAATTTTGCTAGTTTGCTATGCCTGCAAAAATCTCAAATGGTGTCCTCTTTGCCCAAACTTTAGGCACCAGGAAAACATGTTTGTGAAAATCGTATTTTGGGCAAAATGCAACATTCATCCTTCCAAAAGATGGTTTAGTTCGGGCTATGCAAAAATTGAAGCTTGTACATAGTGATGTATGTGGTCCTATGCAGACACCTTCTTTTGGAAATTATCTTTACTTCGTGACTTTCATCGATGATTTTTCCAATCATGCATGGGTATATCCATTGAGGGCAAAGTCCAAAGTGTTCATGTGCTTCAAACAGGTTTTATTTTTGGCTGAAAATCTGTCAGCATGTAAAATGGGCACCCTCCATTCAGATCGAGGGGGGGAATATATGTCTTCTAATTTTAATGCATTTTTGGCTGAATGTGGGATAAAACACCAGTGTAAAGTTCCATATACACCTCAACAAAATGGAGTTGCTGAACAAAAGAATAGGTCACTCATGGAGATGGCGAGGTGTATGGTCAAGAGTCAGGCTTTACCACATAGTTTTTGGCTTGAGGTTGTCATGTGTGCAGCATATGTACTTAACAGGTATCCCACTAAAGCACTACAGTATATCACTCCATATGAGGCATGGCATAATCGCAAGCCATCTATTGCTCATCTGTGTGTTTTTGGTTGTTTGGCATATGCATTAATGTTTGAACAACATCGCATAAAATTTGATGATAAAGCAGTAAAATGTATTTTTGTTGGATACAGTTTTGAAAGTAAAGGCTATCGTCTGTATCATCCACAGACTAAATGCATTCTCGTTATCTGTGATGTTGTTTTTGTGGAAGATGCTATTCAGCCATTGCTTACATGTATTAAGGAGACATTTGTTAGCTCCAACGACATGTACGATACTTTGTTGCCTCTTTTTGCACGTGGACAGTCTAGTGCTAGTCTTAATGAATGAGGAGGCAAAAACTATGCCAAAATGGTTGGTGTAGATTTTTGTGACAGCAAATTAGATGCACCTCTGTCATATCATACTCGATCAGGCTCTCATAGTGCCTCTTTTGCATCACATTGCTATGCTATAGCTGCATCTAGTCTCTGTGATGAGCATGAGTCTGTTTCATTTGACGAAACACAAAATTCAGAAAATTGGATGGCTACTATGCAATCTGAATATGATGCTATAATGAAGAACGGTACTTGGTCTTTATGTAACTTGCCTCTTGGCAAGAAGGCCATTGGCACTAAGTGGATTTACAAGCTAAAGCTTAAGCCTGATGGAACATTTGATAGGTATAAGGCTAGGCTTGTTGCAAAGGGTTATGCACAAGAAAGAGGCATTGATTTTGATGAGACCTTTGCACCTACATACTGTATGACTAATGTTCATAGCATTTGTGCACTTGCAGCCCATCATGGTTGGAATGTACATCAGTTGGACATTAAAACTGCATTTTTGAATGGTGCCTTGCATGAAGAAGTGTATGTTTTTCAGCCTTGTGGCTTTGTGCAGAAAGGGCATGAAAACCAGGTGTGCAAGTTAAAGAAGGCATTATATGGTTTAAAGCAAGCACCATGTGCTTGGTATGAGAAGATGCATGCCTATCTGATTGCACATGGTTTTGAGAATAGTCCAACTCAGAGCACCTTATATGTTAAGCGTGCTAATGATGTGCTTCTCATCATTGTTGTCTATGTTGATGACATGTTGCTCACTGGTCCTATTGAGAAGCATATTGCTGATTATAATGCTGATTTGCATGCCTCATTTGAGATGTCTAATTTGGGGCATTTGCATCATTATTTGGGCATCCAGCTTATGCAAGTTGATGGTGGATTGGTTTTGTGTCAAATGAAATATATTGACACATTATTGCAGCGTTTTGGCTTTGAAGACTGTAAGACTATTGCCACTCCTATGGAGACAGGTCAACGATTGAGTCTTCATGATGTTGGAGATGCATTTGATGTTGTCCTCTATCAGCAGGCTATTGGATGCCTGATTTACTTATGCATTACTCGGCCAGACATTCAGTTTGTTGTCTCACAGATGAGCAGGTTTATGCATTGCCCAGGTGTCAAGCATTGGCAGGCATTTAAGCGCATCTTTCACTATTTGAGTGGTACTTGGCTACCTGGGTTGTTGTATCCCAAGGGGGGATCACTTCTGCCAAATTTGCATGCTTTTTCTGACTCAGACTGGGCGGGCCGCTATGATACTTGTGTGTCCACTAGTGGCTTTTGCTTCATGCTTGGTAGCTCATGTATATCTTGGTTGAGAAAGAAGCAGCCTACTATGGCCACTTCCAGTTTTGAGGCTGAGTATAGGGCAGCTTTCATAGCGACTGTTGAGTGTGTGTGGCTCAGACACCTTATGGCTGATTTGGGTGTTGGTCAGTCTTTTGCCACCACCATCTTCACTGACAGTCAGAGTGCATTGGCAATTGCAAGGAACCCTATGTTCCATGCTTGCACAATTTTCCCCTGGCTTGTATATACGCCTATTTCCCTAATGGGCTACTTATCTTTGTACATTCTAGTGGTAATACATTCACTATTGAGTTTTATGCCCCAAGCTTCTTCTTCTTTCTTCTTCAGTCCTCTCTTGTGTTGCGAACATTTGTTTTATGTAGGGTACAAGTTTCAAATTATGTAAATACCTTTGGGAAGTCTTCAAATACTTCAAGAAGGCTCATATTATTCATAAAATGTAGCAAAAATACCACGTGAGTTCTAGAACATGGTGAGTCAAATTAGTGAGTCACAAGGGAGCTTCAGTGGTGTCCTAGTGGAAGGTCGATGTGGCTAGTTCTCAAAGTCCATCAATACTTTGCTTATTTGAGCACTTGAGTCATGTAATACCTCCATCCAAGTGTCTACCACGAATTTAGATGTATTAGGAAGGTTTTAGATTAGTTTCCCATGCTATAAAAAGAGGAGAAAAGTCGTGATCTTGTGGGATGTCCAAGAGAGTATCTCTATGCTACTCTAGTTTTTGTATGCAGAGCTTGCAGAGCTTGTATCTCCCTCATTATATATCCAAATTACATGTTTGATAGCTCATTTGAAAGCTCTTCTTGTCTACTTTCATAGTACCAATTTTCATAATCATTGGATTTGTGAGCTGAGAGCAACACTCTCTGCAAGTAGTGTGTGTTCTCTGTTTTTTTATCCCTGCTGAAGGTCTCCATTAAACATCCAACTTGCAGAGGTCATATCTCCTTGTGTATGTATCCAAATCATGTGTTCTTTGGCTTGTTAGAAAGCTCTCCAAGTCTATTTGTATTCTGGAAATTTTCAGATTCATTGGAGTTGTTAGTTAAGAGCAGTAGTCTCTGCAAGTGATGTATGTCCTCAGGTTCATCTCTGTTTCAAGGTCTCCATTAAAGCTGCATATTGCAGAGGTCATAGCTCATTGAGTATTTATCCAAATTGAGTGTTCTTTGGTTCATTGGAAAGCTCTTGGTCTCTAGTATATGTGGTTAAAACAGTTTTAAAAACTTTTGAGTGAGTAGAGAGTAGTAAGCTCTGCAAGCATGACTGGTTTTCTATGATGAAGTTTGTGAGAAGGTCAACTTGTTCCTAGGGGGTTCCACCTACTTCCTGCTATACTTTGGAGGTCAATAAACTCCAACATCTTGTACCTTATTTTCTTCATTCCTTTGTGCTTCAGTCTCTTCCACTAATGGCTGGCAATAGGGTTTTTCTAAAGGTTTAGTCAATATAAGTTTAGCCCCTGTATCTATAATTCCTTGCAACCTCCTTCATTCGATGTGGTCTCTTCTTCTATCAATTTTCCTTTACCCTTCAGCTTCCTCTTTTCTGCTTCAAGACTGACACTCTCTGTATGTTCTTCCACAATCTTGACTCCTTTTGAGCTTCCAACTGATTTTTCTACTGGTTTATCTGCTTCCAATACCCGTGCAGTTTTGATTGGTGTGCTAGTTCCCCTATCATTTACGAGTTCAATTGGTAATCCAAATCTGGTGAGTATATTCTCATAAAGAAATCTTGTTGTAGTATGAGCATCATTTTTCATTGTAGCCCTTGCTTCTACCCACTTAGTGAGATAATCAGTGGCTACAATGATGTATTCTAGATGGGAACTTTTAGCTAGAGGATGTATTGGTCCTTATTGATTTTTTTTCTTGATGAAAATCGTGTTTCCCTAAAAACCACAATTTTCAATGTATATATGAATTCTAGAACTTTTATGATCTAAAATGTTTGAAATTTCTTTTGTTTATGTAGATTCACCAAAAAACCATACTAAAAGCTGATGTTTTTTATTTGAATTGACCAAAATCGTGTTTCTGCCTGAAATCATGATTTTGGTATTTTTTATGATGACTTTGAGGTGATACTCTAATTTTTCTCCATAAGACTTCCTAATCTTGTGGAACTCAAGGCTCTTAAAACAAGAAACTCAACTAAAACTTGACTTTTCTCCAAACAAACCAAAATCATGTTCTAAGCTGAATCCAAAATTTTTCTCCAAACAAACAAAAATCGTGTTCTAGCTTGAAACCACGATTTTGTTGTTTTTATAATGTTTCTGTGATGGAAATTACAATTTCTCTTCAATAGACTATATATTCTATGGAGTTTGACTATTTTCTCAAGAAGCTCATATATAAAATGAGTTTCCTTATCAAATTGGACCAAAATCATGTTCAAACTAACTCAAAGTATACACCTTATTTTTTCAAGTCAAAAATAGGGTTTTGTCAAAATCAGGATTTTCTGATGAAAATCACGATTTTTTGATCAAAATCATGTTTTCTTGATCTGCTTCAAAAGATCACGATTTTAATGTGTCCAATGAGGTATTAACTTTTGTTATTACTCAAAATCGTGTTCCCCACGATTTAGTTCCAAAATCATGCTTTTCATGATTTTGGTTGAGAATCGTGATTTTCATGATTCTGGTCGAGAATTGTGCTTTTCACGATTTTGGACAAGAAGAGTTATGGGTCAAAATCGTGTTTATTGGTTTGCACCAAAATCACGATTTTGATGTTTATATAATTGTGTTTTTCTCAATTAGGGACCAAAATCATGTTTTCCATAATTTTGAGTCCACAATCGTGATTTTCACGATTCTGTGCACAAAATCGTGTTTTTCACGATTTTGATCCAAAATCGTGTTTTTTTTTCACGACTTTGGATGAAAATCGTGTTTTTTACAATTTTGAGTAAAAATCGTGTTTTTCACAATTTTGATCCAAAATCGTGTTTTTTCACGACTTTGGATGAAAATCATGTTTTTCATGATTTTGAGTAAAAATCATGTTTTTCATGATTTTGATCCAAAATCGTGTTTTTCATGACTTTGGATGGAAATCGTGTTTTTCATGATTTTGATCCAGAATCGTGCTTTTTCACGACTTTGGATGAAAATTGTGTTTTTCACGATTTGAGTAAAATTCGTCTTTTTCGTGATTTTGGATTTCCAGACAATCATGGTTGTTCACAATCGTCTAAAACACGATTTTCTGATGAAAATCATGTTTTTGGAAATCACGATTTTGGACCTTTGCATAGAATCACAATTCTGTGCAGGGTGATGTAATTTTTGGATTTTGATTCTTTTAGGTTTTCGTTAGACTAATAGAGGCGCTTAGATGTAAAAACAACATGCAATAAAAGAAACCTAAAAAATCTACAAAAAATGGTGTGAAAAACTCAAAATCTAAAAATCACGATTTTGTGTTTTTGGTGATTTATGTGATTTGCTTGTGCAAAAATTATTTCTTAAACTTCAATTAATGCAAAACTAAATTCTATCAACAAAATACCTTGCCACCTTGATAGCTAGAACTCATGCTTTTTATGTATGCTGAAAACTGTGACTCCTTTTGCTCTCTCTCACTCACTCTCTCACACTCACAATCACTCAAATGAGTTTTCAAATGAAAATTGTGCTTTTATAGTATGCTAGAAATCACAATTCTGAATGAATTCAATGATTTGGACTTCAAGATTTTGACATTATCATAACCATGCATAGTCATTAACATATTTATGTCACATCATCCACTTTTGATCAAATTCCCATATTCACCTCTCAGGATAAAAATAACGATTCTGTGTCAGTTGTTAAAATTTGTCGATTTTCAATCAATGAAGGCTCAAACTTAATTTTTTCAATTTGCATGCACTTCACAACAACTTATTAACTTACCTTGATACCCAAAAGCACAATTGAAGCAAATTTAGCATCTTGCTGAAAATCGCGATTCCGATATGAAAATCGTGATTTTTTTATTCTTCTTGCAAATTGTGTTTTTTGCTTCCTTTTCCAACTTGGTCTTTTCTAATGTGCTCCAAAAACTCTTATTCCAACTGCCACCTGCAAAACATAAAAAATTCATATTTTTTTTGGATTTTTGAAAGAAAGTTCAAGAAAACAAACAATTTTGACTTTTCATGGAATATCTCTGATTTTTTGAGTTCTCCTTCAGATTCTCTCATTCACCCCACTTCACACACCTCATCCATCACTCCATTACAAAAAAGAAATTTATTTGCAATTTTAATCCAATTTTTATGATTTTTTGTTTTGGTATTTTTGCCCTAAATAAAATGAAACCAATTTACCTAGGGTTTTCTTTTGAAGATCCACTGATCTTGGGAAATGAAATTAGCTGCACAAGCTATACTCTTAGTTTGACTATGGAAAAGAGTTCTTCAAGAAACGTGTATAATGGCAAGTGTAATTATCAATTTGTGCAAAGATATACCCATAAACTTTTCTTCAAGTATCAAAAGCAATCTCTCTAAAAGATTAATAATTCACCTACGACAAGTAAATGGCACAATCAATTTGCATATAGCTACTTAACTTGACTTTCCTTTTAGCAAATAAAGTTGTCTTTCCCAAAGACCAAAAAAATTGCTTAGTACTTGGTCAAAAAGCAATTTAAATATGCAAAGATAAACACATTCAACTTTCCATTCAGCAAATCAAGCCATCTTTTTCCAAAAGACCTTCATTATACTTATGAAAAGCATGAGCAACCACCCATTTGCATAAAGATAAACACTCACACCTCCTAAAAGGTAAATTTAAGCCTTCTTTTCCCAAAAGACAAGCTTATTACCTATGTTTCCAAGTTTACATGGGAGATATTAGATGTGTTTATTTACCATCAACAATGGAAGATCCAACAAGGTCCAAAAATTCAATGGAAGCTTTGCTAACTTCCCCGAAAATGGTGCCAAAAAGATGTTTGTTATCCTTTGGAGTTGTCCTCTCCAATCATCATAGCATAAAACATTAACTCTCACATCTTAAATTTGTCAATCCAGGAAGTATACTAAGGCCACAACCCCTTCTAGTTAATGGAATCCAAGAACATATAAAAACAATTGATTTCTGAGAAGAACTTGAAAAAGGAGTAGGAAAATGAGGGTTTCTTGTATCTAGAGCTAAGCAATGGCTTTATCAGTGATTCTTGTGCCTAAAGTGTGGAATTTTTCTTGTAGATTACAAATCCAGCAATGATCTAATGCATCTAATCACTCAATATAATGATAATCACCTCTCCTCACAAACTCTACTTAGTAATACACAAGTTAAACCAACGAATTCCATGGATAACACATGAAAAAGACTCAAGAATCAATCATGAGTACCCAAAGAAAAGAGAGACATGACTTTCAAACTGAAGCTCTTCATTCACATGTCATAAGGGTTGGTCCTTTTAACTTCTAATCTAAAAATATATGCTTGAGGATCTTCTCAAAATTCTCTAAAAAATACATATAGTTTCTCTACACATGAGGAAGACTCTTCCTCATTTTTACATCATTTTGGTAAATATTTTACAAGATAATGGGTTTTTTTGCAAAAATTCCTATTCTAACACAAGGGTAAAGGAAGGTTTGGAGGAAGGTAAGGCCACTAAAGCAATCAAGGGCATGACCAAGGAACCTCATCACAAAGAGGTAGAGGAAGAACGAGAGGAAGAGCAGGAAGGCATCAACAAAACAGGAATCAAGATGGAGAAGGATGTTACATATGTGGCAAGTTTGGCCACTATGCTAGAGATTGCTACCGAGGAGGAAACCAAAGGAGTTATAATCAAGGTTATTCATACAAAGTCCAAGGTAATTATGCTTCTACAACTTCGAAAAATGACAATCTCTTGATGATACACATGAATGGAAATTCAAGCAAAGTAGATAACATTTGGTATATTGATAGTGGATGAAGCAACCATATGAGTCGCAATGCTTCTTGGTTTACTAATCTACATGCTCCCAAAGGTAAAGGACATGTAGAAATAGGTGATGATACAGCCCATGAGATCTCCCATGTTGGAGATGTAGCTTTTTTAGGAGGAAGGAAGATGTCTCAAGGACATCTTGCATGTACCTATCATCACAAAGAACTTGGTGTCCTTAGGACAAATGGTCAAAAGAGGCTATCAATTAAGGTTCAATAAAGGTGGATGTTTTGTGGAGAACCCTAAGCAAGGGTACAAGGTCATATCAAGAGGAAAGAAGCAAGGGAGACTCTTCACTTTGGAGGTAAATTCTCATTCCACTCAACATGTATACTTCACATATAGAAACAAGAGGATTTCGTTCTTGGACTTGTGGCACAAGAGGATAGGTCACATCAACATACAGAGAATGAAGGAAAAGCAATTCAAGAGGTTGGTTCAAGGTCTTCCCAACTTCCAAGGATAAGTTATGAAGCATTTATGTGAATCTTGTCAACTAGGGAAGCAAGCGAGACTTCCATTCAAGAAGAGTGGCTACATAAGCCAACATCCATTGGAGTTGATACATACAGATGTGTGGAGACCAACCAAAGAGCAATCCATTGGAGGTAACAAGTACCTTTTGACTTTTATAGATGATTTCAAAAGGATGTTTTGGGTTTATTTCATCAAAAACAAATCAGATGTGTTTACATGTTTCAAAGCATTCAAGGCAATGGTAGAGAAGGAAAATAGGTACATATATCAAGAAGCTAAGGTCCAATGGAGGGAAATTTTATTTCTCCAATGAATTTTCTAATTTTTTTAATGGATCAAAGCATCAAGGGGAAAGTAACATGCAGGTAAACACCCCAAAAAAATGGGGTAGTTGAAAGAAAGAATAGATACATTGCGGAGATTGTCAAAGCAATGCTTAACAAGATGAATGTACCTAACATGTTTTGGAGTGATGCAGCAAATACCACCATGTATCTTATGAATAGGGCTCCTACCTCAGGGATCCATGACTTGGCACCATATCAATCCTATTATGGTGAGAAACGTGATCTTTCCCACTTGAAGATATTTGGATGTACTTGTTATGTACATGTGCCATGTGAATTGAGGCACAAGCTACAACCAAAGGCAGAAAAGTGTGCGTTTCTAGGATATTAAAATAATCATAAAGGTTACAGGTGCTTCAACCCAAACACAAAGGACTTGAGGATATCAAGGGATGTAGCATTTGATGAGCTACTCCCTTGGTATAAGAAGTATGATTGTATGCAAGAATATGAAAAAGAAAATCATGGACATGATGAAGAACAAATCAACCTAGAGCTAAGCGGCCCAAGGTGTTCCATCAATGAAGATAGTTCAAGCATGAACTCACCATGGAGGAGAGGATCTTCATCAAGATATGAAGCACAATCAATCAACAAAAGCAAAGCAACATTAGTGGAGTTGGATGAAAAAGGCAATGAACTTGAAGATGATGAAGAACACATGATGGCAAAAGAAGCCACATCAAAGAAAGAGATCAACTACCCAAGGTAAAGGAGGTTTGTTCCTCCAAAAGGTGAAGAACGGAAGTCTTCTAGGTATATATGAACAATGTAGTAGAAGATCATGAGCCCGATTGTTATGAAGATGCAAGCAAGTACACCGAATGGAAAGAGGCAATGCAAGAAGAGATTTAAGCACTTGAGGAGAATCAAACATGGATTGTAGTGCCCAAGAAGGAGAACATGAAGGTAATAGGAAATAAGTGGGTGTATAAAGTGAAGAGGAATTCATATGGATCTATTTCTAAGTTCAAAGCAAGATTGGTGGCCAAGGGTTTTGCACAAGCCTATGGAGTGGACTTTGAAGAGATGCTCAGCCCCATGGAAAAGATGAGCACCATTAGGACACTCATTGCAATGGTTGCTAGCAAAGGATGGAAGCTCTTCCAATTGGGTATCAAGAATGCTTTTCTCAATGGAGACTTGGAAGAAGAGGTATACATGGAGAAACCACTAGGTTTTGTTCATAAAGAGTTTCCACATCATGTTTGTAGGTTGAAGAAAGAACTTTATGGCCTAAAGCAAGCTCCAAGGCCTTGGAACCAAAGATTGGTGGACTATTTGATCAAATGTGGTTATAATCAATGCAAGGTGGATCCATCTCTCTTCATCAAACAAAGAGGAGAACTTGTAGTCTACATGTGTGTGTATGTAGATGATGATATCATTATAGGTAATGATACAAAGGCCATTGAGGAGATCAAGGCCAAGCTTGGAAAGGAGTTTAGGATCTCTTATCTTGCAGATCTTAGGTATTTTCTTGGCATTGAAGTTGTATACAACGAAGAAGGTATTATGCTCATTCAAAGGAAGTATATTCTATACCTACTTGAGAGGTTTGGGATGCTAATTACAAGCCTATTTCAAATCCTATGGAAGTTAATGTAAAGCTAAGCTCCATTGATGGAGAACCATTAGAGGATATAACTTTGTATCGATCTATTGTAAGCTCTTTCAATTATGCCACAATAACAAGGCCTGACATAGCATATGGAGTACAAGTGGTTACCTAGTCATGTTAGGTGGCAAGATCATCTCATGAATTTCAAAAAAGCAACCCACAGGGGCATTATCTTCCACTGAGGCTGAGTATAGATCTTAATACATGTACACATACTATTGTGAAGTAAGAATCAATGATGATTCAAACAATCACAATAGTTCTTCGATGAAAATTATACACATACATACACATACTATTGTGAAGTAAAAATCAAAGTTAAGTCAAACAATCACAATAGTTTTTAAATCACAATCATACACACACATAGACATACTATTGTGAAGTAAGAATCATTGTTGAGTTAGACAATCACAATAGTTTTAAAATCGCAATCATACACACACATACATGCATCCATACATATAGTATTGTGAAGTAAGAATCATGCACACAATCATACACACACATAGACATGCTATTGTAAGGTAAGAATGAATGTTGAGTCAGACAATCAGAATGGTTTTTAACTCGCAATCACACACATCCATACACATACTATTGTGAAGGTAAGAATTAATGATAAGTCAAAAAATCAGAATAGTTTTAAAATCATACACACACATACACATACTATTCTGAATTAAGAATGAATGTTGAGTGGGAGAATCACAATAGTTTTTAACTCACAATCATACACACACATATCCACACAATGCTGAGTCAGATAATCATAATAGTGTTTTACTCACAATCATACACACACATATACACACATGCATACACACAAACACATACACATATTGTTGGTAAGTAAGAATGAATGTTGGATCAAAAAATCACAATAGTTTTTAACCCACAATCATACACACCCATACACATGCATATCCACATACACATACTATTGTAAAGTAAAAATCAATGCTCAGTTACATAATCACAATAGTTTTCAACTCACAATCATACACACACATACTTTTTTTTTGTGAAGTAAGAATCATTGTGAAGTCAGACAATCACAATAGTTTTTAAACCAAAATCCTAAACACATACATACATATACACATACACACACACACACATTCATACACCTAGAATCCACTCACATATATCTAACACTAAAACATCTCAATACTAGTGTGAAGTAAGAATCAATTTATGATTCAAAAAATCCCACTAGTATCTAAAATATAGAATTCCTAAAATAATTTAATTCTTATTTTTTAAATCAAAATATAAAATTAATCAATATTATATTTTTATTTTGAAATGCTAATTCTAAATAAACCTAAAATTTTCAAATATTATCATATTTTTTTCTTGCTCTATAATTTTCTAAATATTTAACTCTAAAGTCTATAATTCTTTTACTTCTAAGAGACTATGCCTTGATTTTTATAGGAAATTATTACTTCATAAAAAACAAGGTAATTCTCATAATAGTATACCATGGGGAACTATTTTACTGAATACACTTTCAATTGGCTTTTTGATAAAAAAAACTTATTGATCAGAAAAGTTTTTTATCAAAAATCTTTTCGATCAAAAAGTTTTTTCATTGAAAAAACTCTAAATGCCCATTGAAAAACAATTTGGATTCATCCAAATAAGCTGGAGTGGCATCAAATAATTCGATCGAATAATAATGTTCTATCGTAAAATTTTATAATTACTCATAATCTAATTATTGAATAGCAAATAATGCAACCTAGTTTTTGACCCATGGATTCTATTTTTCATTCATTCAAAGTGGTTAGACTTCAAATGTATACAAGAGAGAACAATTTTCCATTCATTAAACTCTCCAAAAAGAGAGAAATCATCTTTCTTTTAGGAGTTCATTCACCAGCTAGGCATCTGTAAGGGATTGAACTCACAACCTCTTGGTTAGGAATGTGATGGGTTAACCACTTGCCCCAAAAGCCATGGTTGAGGATTACTTCCTAATCCTTCCTATTATGGTGTGGTTCAACCATCTCTTATCTTTCGAGCGTGTGGTCCAATCATCTCTTACCTATCACTTTATTACAACATCTATCTACATATTGTTTAAAAAGTCAAGCTGCTACACATAAAGACTCATGATTAGGCTATTTGAAGCTATACATCAGGGAAAGAGATTCATGTTTGGGGAGCACTAGATTGTGCTCTCTGACTACAATAGACAAGATTTTGGAAATACACTTATGATTACAAGAACACCCACACAAGGAAAATGATACAAGAATATGTAACCAATACAAGACGTCCCACAACTCGGGACCGATAGGTATGGAAAACTAGACTAGAGATAATACAAGAGATCCCACAACCCAAGAACATAGGTATGGACCAAGATATCTCAATTACAAGAAGGGATATGAACTAGATACAAGAAATAATTCAACAAGATCTTGTACTACGATATTACAATAGGACAAGAAAGAATGTCCAAGATACTAGACAAGACAAGACTAGAACAAGGCACAAGACTAGAACTCGAACTGAAACTTGAAAGTACTTACTTGGTGATCATGACCCCTTGAGCTCCCAAGACAAGCATCCACAAGATTGAGAATGAATGTGGTCAACCCCTTCTTACATAGTTTTTCAAGGGCGGTTAGCAAATGTGGTTACTACGTGATGATCATCGATGATATCATCAACTAGAAACAGGACCTCCGAGTATCAGAATTCAGCAAATAGATAGTCGATCTTGGGATTTTGGCACATTCTAGATGCAATAGTATCATTAGTTTCTCCAAAATCTTAATCAAAAATGAGATATAGGAAATTCACATGGAATCTAAGATTTAAGATGGCTTTTTTGTGTCCATGACATCACCTCCCCCTCAAGCGACGAGTTCCACGAGAAGCAGCCATGTTCTCTAGCTTGGGTTTCATTGGATTCTTCTTATGGAATTCACAAACCTTGATTTTTGCTCTCTGAAGATTTTCTATAAGTTCCCAAGTACGATCACTGATGTCATATGTTTTCCAATGAATAAGGCATTTTAATCTTCCTCGAGAGATTCTTGAATCTAATACATGCATGACCTCGAATTCTTCATGATCCTCCATCTTGATAGGTGCTGAAGGAATGGGTGTCTCTTGAGCTTCCTTGGGTTCTTCATGCAATACATCCTTTGAGCTTTTAGTGGCATGTTGTGGTGTTTCCAAGATCTTTGATGGAGAGCATTGAGTAAGCACACCTCCTTGATTGAACATGAAGTCCTCCTTATCCTTTACCTTCTTGATGTCTTCATAACATGTATACTCCATATCATTTGTAATGACTTTTTGGGCTTCAAAGATTCTTGATTCAAATTCTTGAGGAATAGTGTCTTCATTATTCAATACGTCTGACTCTTGGACTTCGCTTTCTTTTAACAATTGAATGTCATAGTGAACTGCTTGATTGATAACATCATCCAAGGTATTTCCTTGAGGCATGGATAATAAGACATACTTCACTTCATCTTTGACGCCACTTTGAAATCGGTTAACTAGATAGTCTTCTTGATATGTGGATCCTTGAAATACATTTCTAAAGTCTGATGCAAATTCTGCAACTGAGTGATCACCTTGTTGTAACCTC
Source organism: Ceratopteris richardii (assembly GCA_020310875.1). Taxonomy (NCBI): domain Eukaryota; kingdom Viridiplantae; phylum Streptophyta; class Polypodiopsida; order Polypodiales; family Pteridaceae; genus Ceratopteris; species Ceratopteris richardii. Next base: position 12,913,045 of record CM035414.1, on the reverse strand, counting down.
CTTTCCTTCATTACTTGAATGATTTGATCTTCAAATTCAGCCGTAAGCTGGGACACCAGTAGTGCCCTTTCCGGTCGATTCAGTTCTGCAATGTTTCGATTATTATGTTCAATGTGGACCTCCTGTGCCTCCCTTATCGGTGAATGATATGAGGGGGGAGAGAGAGGACGTACCTCAGTCTCCACAGTAGCCTCTGCAGATTTTGGAACTACTGGTGTCCCCTCGATTTCCTTGTATGCTAATTGATCCTGAAGTTGTTTGATCATTTCCTTCTTTTGCTTAATCTCTTCTTGTTCCTGCAAAATTGTTTCCTTATTCTTTTGAATTTCCTCCGCCACTATCGCAAGTTGATCTGTATCTTCTTTACAATGTAGTAGGTATCTATTTTCCACTTTCTTCCATTTGGCTCTCAGAGCCGCGGTGTCTTCCATGTACCTCCTTTCCCATTTGGAAATGGTGGTATGCGCCTTTTTGAGCTGATCTTCATACTTAGCTAGTTGTTCTTCTAACTCATTGATATCCTTCTCTAGTTTTGCATGCACTTCAACAGGTTGATCACTTAGAATAGCTGTCATGAGCTCTTTATTTCGATTTCTTAAGTTTTCTGCCTCTTCCATGTATACCTTTATTTGTGATTCTAATATTTTACTCTTGGCAGTCATTCGTGCCTTCTCAGCCTTGCTAGCTTCATAGTTTGTTTGTAATTCTTGCAGTTGTGCTTTTAATCTTTCGTTTTCTGACATTAAATCATTGCATTGTTTTTTTGCTTCTTGGACTTCTTTTTCTTTGTTTCTGATGTGCTCTCTTTCTAACTTCAATTCTGTAGAAAGATTCTTACTCTTTTCTTGAAGCTCGTGCTTATCCTGCATTGCTTGATCATAGTCTTCATCGGCCTCAAGCATTAGTTGTTGTGTGTCTAGTGCGGTTCGGATCATATCTTGTACCACAGGCTTGAGTTGGGCAATGTCGACATTCAACCAAGTCCTTGGTATGCTCGGAGCTTCACCGGTTTGCACATCTTTTCCCTCCTCCACATGGATGGTTTCGTTGTGTGGTTGTCTAATTTGTAGGTGTACTTGTGGTTCGTTTTCTTCTTTATCCATATCCATAGCTTTTGTGGCACTCCCTTGAAATGTGACATCCATGGGGGAGGGTTCTGCCACGATCCTTATCGATGTGAAGGGTTCGTCTTCCTTGACTGTCTCATCTTGAGATTCTTTCTTGGGCATCGTTAATGATATCTCGCACGAGGGTGTGGCCTCCTTGATATGAATAGTGGAGATCTCATTAATTTTTATTACATGCGTACCATCTTTGTTGGCGACTATGCCTTCAGTGTTGAGCTCTTGGTGGGTAGAGTTGTTATCCACTTTTATGTCCTCTTCTTCATTGTAATTTACAGCATTTAATTCCACCCATTGTCCGTCATCCTTTGATTCACTTTGAATATCCACATTCAATAATGAAGTGTCGGGTTCTTCTTGTGCATCCGAGGATGAGCTTGAATTGTCCAATCCTATTTCCCTGTAGCGGTGTACTTTTGTTAGCTTCTTTTTGGCTTCCATCTCCTGATGGGCTTGCTGATAATGATGCCCTTGTACAGGTAAATTGACTTTTCCTTTGGTATATTGGTGTGTTTCTTCCAGGGCCCTATTTAAGTCTTCCACTATAATTGTTCTTTGCTCTTCAATTGTTGTCTTCGAAAGTAAGTGTGTCCTTTTGGTGGCTGGAACTTCCTCTTCTGCTTGCTTGAGTTCCCTGAGTCTCTTTGTGCCTCTCATCCTGGGTTGAGAGCTAGTTTCTGCCTCTTCCACAATCTTTACTCCTCTTTTCTTTTTAGAAACAGTGGAAACTTTTGCATACTTCGCCATGGCAATTGATGATGGCATTTCTTGCAGGTGCTCTCGAATACCTAAAGCGTGGTAGATTAATATCATCAGAGCCACACTGCCATTGAGGAACTTTTTATTATTCCATTGCTTTTTTGCTTCGAATAACCTTTCTTGGATGTAAGGAGTCAGATTAATCTGATTGCCAATCTGCTTAACGGCGTGTGAGAGCAGTTGAACAATAATCTTTTGAGGGGCCGTGTACCGATGCATATTCGGGAAGCAGAAGTGTTGGTGAATAAGCCTGACTTCCTCTTCTATGTCCACCCTGTTAATGTCTGTGAATGTCTTGGTCTTTGCGCCGCGACTCTCTTCTTTTACCACAGTAGTTCCATCCTTTTCCCATACAAAGGCTTCTTTAATCAAATCATGCATAAATTGGATGACTACCCATTCACCTATTTTATCCATCACTCTAGCCTCAGGCACCAATGGATCATGCAGTGCTGGCTATACGGTATTCATGACTTGAGTGCATCTTTGAAAGTCGGGCTTATAGATTGGCAGTTCAAAATATTTGTGTATGCTCGCTCTCTTCATGGTGTCTATGATAGATGGGAGTCCATGTAGTACTCGGAAATCCTGAGACATGATTAGAAATTGATGATATATATCCATGATTTTGATAGTCGCCAGGAAGAGATACTCCCCAGCCGGTTGATCTTCTCTGAACCAATGTCCCTTTGCTTTGGTGATACTCTGTAATGGAAATTCCAATACTTCCTCTTGTGCTGTTGCTTCAGAATCTTCAGAAGCCATCTGCACTTGTAAGGAAAAGTGCATTAGCTTCAATGGAAAGAAAAGCAACTTGTGTTGTGCATTGTAGTGAGTTGTTGTCGTTTCATCACTCCGTTTCCCATGGTTCCATAGGTGAGATCTCTTACCCCATCTTTTTATTTATTTTCCTGAAAGAAAGCAAGTGTTAGCGTAGCCGAAGCATTTATTTATGTACATAGTAGTCCATTCCTAAGGGAGTTGAAGCTATGATCTAATCTCCATTGGAGAATGTGCACCATTAATTCTATCAGTTACATCCTGTGCCGAATGCGTGGCCTTGTAATGTGGCCCTACTATGCATACTTTAGGTGCATCTGTTGCTTCATGAGTGCAATTGGTGTATCCATTGTTCCGATTGTCCACCCCTTGTAGTCGCTTGGGTTTCCAAATCCATTTCATGGGCGCTTGGATAGGTCGATTTCTTTCTTTGATTCCTCGGGCTTCCTTTGTTTGTTTTGTTTCCTCTATCATCCTAGTGATAGAGGTGTTTCCTTTCCTGTTTCTCGGATGACTGTGTTTTGGCTTCGTCATTCTCCTTTTCCGACGTAATGCTTCCTCCTGAGTGCTTATCTCCAGCTTGGCTTCCTGTATTATCTTCTTGGGGATCCATATCTGATGTCGTGCTCTCTGAGCTTCAATCAAAGGCTTGGGGAGCCATACTTGCAAGAGTCCTTTTGGTTTGGACTTCGGTGAAGCTGACTTTTTCATTTCTATTTTCTCCTTATGATTTGATGCTGACGTCTGCTCTTTCTCCTCTGATCTTTGCGTATCCATTGGTATTTGGTCGTTCTTTGACGTAAGTATCTGAGAGTTGGATTCCATATTGCTGGTCCTTTGTCTGGGTGAGAAGCAGCATGAGAGTTGGTTTCCTTAGTGTCTGGCTGCTCTTCAACTGAATGGAGTGACTTTCCTTCTTCTTTGGAGATTTGAGGGTTTGAACTTTCCACTTCTTCTAGCTTGGTTTCTGAAATGGTGGGACTGGGATCATGTTTTAGTAGCTTTTCCGTGCATCTCCCTGAACTCAATGGTGGTGGGTTGGAATAAATGCTTATCTCCTAATAGACTAAAAATTTCCTTGTGCCCTATCTTGGCTGAAATGTATCCTTGAGCTAGGTTGATACTGACTTCATTCTCAACGATCCAATCTTGTCCTAGGATCAAATCCTCTATTAAATCCTCGTCTCTGCACACTAATACTCGTTGTTCCATGGAAGAATTTCCTAGGTGGAGAGACACTATCGTTGTTCCAATGCATTCTAGGGTTTGACCTCCAATTCCTCTCAATTGGGCTTTTGTGGGACTCACTATCATTTGCAGATCTTTTATGACTGTATTATGTATGCAACTAAGTCCTGCTCCTGAGTCTATCAACACATCTATCAATTTGTATTTTGTCTTGCCGATCCCTAGGTTCAGGTAAGGCTGTGACATGTACGACTTCGTTGTGTCAGAGTCATGGACTTGGTAGTTGGCCATGGGGATAGGCTCTTCTCCTTGGAGATAGCGTTCATCTCGTTGTCTTATCCATTCTTTCCTTTTCTTAATGCGTTCTAGGGCTTCTTGTCGGGCCTCCTCTCTAATCCGTTCCTCTTCTTTCTTCCTATTTTGAGCACCTACTAGACGTGCTAACATTTGATCCGGCAATGGCTCCATGAACCGTTTAACTCTGCATCCACTTATGTAGTTAGGAAGAATGTCTCCATCTAGAGTGGCTAGATTAACTGCTCCACTAGTAGAGATTCTATTGATGATCAGAGGTCCATATCCGCGTTTTTGTAACTTCTTGGCATGTTGCTTTAAGGTGTACACCAAGACTAAGTCCCCCTCTTTAAGTCCTTTGTCTTTTATATGTGCATTATAATATGCCTTTTGTCTTCTTTTAGCTGCATAGATTCCTGCCACTGCTTGTAACCTCGTTTCATGTAACTTCTTGATTTGGTTGAGTTGTTAGGATAACTCATGTCCGTTCCATTCATACTGTTGTGCTACTCTCAATGTTGGGATTAAGAAATCAATTGGCAAAATTGCATTCTGCCCGTACACTAAATTGAATGGGGTAGTTCCAATTGTAGTCTTGTATGCTACTCGGAAGGCGCAAATTGCATGATGCAATTGTTTGTCCCAATCAGACCTCCCATTATTGACAATCTTTGTCAATACAGTACATAACACCTTGTTGGAACTTTCTGCTTGACCATTGGCTTGGGGATGGTATGGGGCTGATTTTTTGTGAATCACTAAAAATTCATTCATTAGGGATTCTATTACTTCATTAAGGAAGTGCTTTCCTCGGTCACTCACAATCTCAATTGGTAATCCGAAACGAGTGAATATATTCTCAAAAAGGAATTTAGCAGTGGTTTGAGCATCGTTCTTTCTCGTAGCTTTTGCTTCTACCCATTTGGTCAAATAATATGTGGCTACTATGATGTACTCAGCATGTGATCCTTTGGCTGGTGGGTTGATGGTCCTATGAAGTCGATACCCCATTTGGAGAATGCTCTCGCACACACCATAGGTCTTAATGGCATGTCATCTCTCCGAATTGGGTATTTAGCCCTTTGGCACGTTTCACAGCTTCGTACATACATCTCCGCGTCCATATGTAGAGTTGGCCACCACAAGCCGGCGAAGAGGATCATTTTGACAGTTCTCTCAGCTGAAAAATGACATCCCGCAGCACCTGCATGTGCCATCTCTAATATGGGTAGATACTCTCCTTCATGCATGCATAATCGTAATTGGTTATCTTTTCCTCTCCTAAACAATTGTTTTTCCACAAGTACGTAATCCTTGCTCATTTCTTCTAGGGATCGTCTTCTAGTTAAACTTATTTCTTCCTCATGCTCTCTGCTCTTTAAGAATTTAACCAATGTTTTACTCCAATTGGGTGCTATGGTTGAAAAAGGTATGGACACATGATCCTCTAGGGTTGTCTCCTGGCATTCTGCACAATTACTCACATAGTCATGGACATCCTTGGGCATGTCAGGCCAGTACACTCCTAGTCTTTTTAATTCCCGGATGGTTCCATGAGTCCCTTGGTGTGTTCTCCATTTGTTCACATGTGCTTGCTCAATTAGTTTCTTTTGTTCATCCTCCTCGACACATCTTAGCAATACTCCATTGGGTTCCTTATAGTACACACTCCCAGCAACAATGTGAAAATTTCTTGATTGGAAAATTTCTGTTTTGCTATCCTTATTGATTGAGTGTTGTGGGCCATGGGTGAGTATAGGAATTAATTTCTCTGCCCACTTTGGAAAAACTTCCAAATTGAACAAATAAGTATCTGGCAGATCATCGAGTACTCCACTTGGCGGTTCTCCGTGGGTTAACCTAGAAAGGTGGTCTGCTCTTACATGCGTATTTCCCTTTTTTACTAGCACTTCAAAGTCGAACTCCATTAATAGTAAGAACCATCTTACTAATCTTCCCGTGTTACAAGGTTTATTAACTAAGTACAGTAAAGCCTGACGGTCTATAAAGAACTTGAATTTGTTGGCCAATAGATAGTGTCTAAATTTCTTAATTGCATAGACCATTCCTAATCCTTCTCGCTCGGTAGTGGTATAATTCCTTTCAGCTTGATTCAGTTGTCTACTTGCATAGGCAATTGGATGATCTAGCTTTCCTTCATCAGCCGGTTGGGCTAAGATACATCCGATTGCATAATTAGAAGCATCAACATGAATATGAAAAGGCTTGTTCCAGTTGGGCGTTTTCAGAATTGGGGCCGTGCTAAGCCTCTTTTTTAATTCATTGAATGCTTTCTTGCACTCTTTCGTCCAAGTGAATTGAGTTAAGAGACCATACAGGGGTTTGGCTATTATGGCATACATGTGAATAAACCGACGGTAATATCCACAATGTTGTACCTCTTTCGCATTGTTTGGTCTAGGAAGCTCTAAGATGACCTTGATCTTGTCCTCATCCGTGGATATTCCATTTCTGGAGACTATGTGTCCTAGGATCTTTCCTTGTCTCACCATGAAGACACATTTTTCTAGGTTTAGGGAGACTCGATACTGGCGGCATTTATTAAATATTTTTCTCAACTCGGGAATATGATCTCGTCTTCGATTCGAGTATGTACATAGGTCATCTACATACACTTCCATGCTCTTTTTCAGGAATTCCTTGAAAACATGACACATCAATCATTGGAATGTAGCAGGTGCATTAGTGAGTTCAAAAGGCATCACCCTAAAAGCATAGACTCCCCATTCGGTCGCGAATGTGGTCTTATGTTGATCCTCAATTTTCCATTTTTCTTAGGCACAAACTACTAAAGGCGACACCCACTCGGTGTGTTCTATCTCATATATGAATCCTGCAGCTAGTAGCTTGTCAATCTCTTCCTTAATTTTCACTGCATACACCTCATTATATGTATAAGGGCGTTGTTTCGAGGGTTTTGCATCTGCAGTCATTGGTATTCGATGAGAACAAATATTGGGTTCTACACCCTTGAGATCCTTATATGTCCATGCGAACACGTCTCGATATTCTTGGATAAGCTGTATGAGTTCTTCTTCCTCCTCCTCCGATACATCTTTGCCTATGTACGTGCATCGCTCTTCTCCGTCTTCCACTGTTACTACAATTTTTTTTCTTTTCTTTGTTGTCGTATGCTTCTCCATCTCTAGCCTCTCGTTTAGGCATTTGAATGGCTACCTTTCTCTCTTCTACTTCATATCTTTTAAAATGTTCACGAACTTCAAACGAATCTGGATCAGGTCCTGTTTTACTCATGTCTTCTGCTTGCTTTTGTACCATGGGAGTAGCTTTGATTGCTAAGATCTTGGTAGGTTCCTGATTCTCTCTGTTTTGAATGGTGTCCATGTATCTTTCTTCGGAATCGAATTCTGGTTCCATTTCTATACTCTCATATTCCTCTTTCCATTCTTTCTCCACGATTTCCCCTTCATCTACTTCTTGAAGGACAACCATATAAAGATTTACATCATAACCTTCCTCATCTATGCACTCGTTCATTGTCAAAACTTCCTCATTCACGCACACATCTAAGGTTGCTAGAATTTCCATCCATCCATGCGGTTCAAAGGTCTCATCTGGAAAGATTTGAGGCATGTACCCTGGGTCCTCTACTGGTCGGTAGTTAGGATGTCCTATCGGCCACATTTGCCTTTTACTCTCCTCTTTCTTGGCTTCTTTGCACATCCATAACTGGGCATCCTCGTGCATCCAAGATTGATCGCTTGATCCAGCACTATGCATGGATAGGTCATCTTCCTCCTTGTGTATGGGATTCCACTGCAGTGGAGGGACATCTCGATAAGCAAACGTATGCAAGTTTATCTTGGTTGTATTTCCTTGATGTTGTAGGTACAAAGAATCTCTTCCCCAGTCTTGCACTACCCGCATTTGTCTCATAAAGGGTCGTCCTAATATCATTTCGTAGTTGTTAGCTTTTTCGAATTTACAAATGGCTAATGTGTGTTCAAATTCTACTCCACAGGTGGTTAATTTGATTCTTTCCAATATTCCTAAGGGTTTCTCCACATGCCCGTCTGCCAATTGGAGCTTCATGCGTCTGGGTCGTAAGGCAGGTTCTCCCCATTTCTCCCAAATTTCCTTGGTGGCAATACCTCCTCCGGCTCCTGTGTCTAGTATGGCCTTGGTCATGTACCCATTGTAAGTGACAGGTAGACACGTATTACCTTCATCTCCTTCACTAAACTCTCCCACTTTATCAACTGGAATTTGTATTTTAGAAATGTTTTCTTTTCCCCTTCCTTCCTTTTCTTCCTTCTTTGGCTCTAATTTTTAATTGACTAGCTAATTGTCTCCATAATTGTGGCTTAAGTTGAAGTAACTCTTCCACAGTCAATTTGCATTGTACTTTTGTTTTCTTTAGTTCTGTTAGATTGTGTGAACTTTTTTCTGAGTTTCCTTTTCCTTTTCCTTGTACTGTGGGTGCTCGTATTATTATAGACTCCTTTTCGTATTCTCGCATGTAATTAGGTAAGGTTGAAACACTCAGGGTTTCCTCTCTATTTCTATCGAGTCTTGATACTTCCTCATATACTTCGTCCAGGTTGGTATTTGGTTGATAAACTAAAACATCTATTTCCTCAAAAGGAGGCTTCGATACTCCATTTTTCTTCCATTGTTCTTCTCGAAGTCTATTCCATAATTCCCTCGGCCATTCTGCCTCTAAGTCCGGTATTATTGACACAGGTTCATCTTGAATTTTCATTTGTTCACCTTTGTCATCCTTCCTTCTAAGTTCTTTACCTTTGGATTTGACACATTCTTCGTATTGATCATCTGTTATCCTTGTCTCTGGCAGAGCTATGATAGTCTTTTCTAGGGTTGTTTGTGCCACCTCTATAAGCTTTCTACATATCACTAGTCTTTCTTTTTCCAACTCCCCTTGTGGGTAAAGTTTTTCGTGTTGCTCTACATTCGGTCCAGTCTTAATTCTAGCTTGGTAAGCTTTCAGCCACATGTCTAAGTCGTCTGGTTTTGGGTCAGCTAGAATTGATCCTGGTTTCTCTTTCTCTTGGATAAGTGGTGGCACTGGAGTCTCCTCCGGGATCCTTTGTTCTTTATGCTCACTCTTGTTTCGGATTTGTTTTTTATTTTTTTTACTCTCATTTTTCACCCATTTATCTTTGAGTTTTTCTCTTCTTTCCTTCCATTTTTGTGCTTTGGTGTTCTGGGTACTCTCGCGTGGATCCTCAGAATCTTCAACTACCTGAAGTTTAGGGCTTACCATTTTATCGCTCTCTTGTTCCTGTTCTGGTTGTTTCCCTTTTTGTTGCCTTGTTTGAGCTCTTGTAATGGCTTTCAATGGCACAGTATATTCCTTATCACTTCCAGATCCTTCTATTACTTCAATTACATTGATTGGTGCAGTATCTTGGGCTTTGGTTGGATTCTTAGGACAGTCCCTGAAAAGATGTTCCTTTCCGCAATCGTTGCAATATCCTTCCCAAGTCCTAAGTGGTGGTGGATTGTAAGGTCGAGGGCACTCTCTAATAAAATGGTCTCCTCCGCATCTATAACATGGTCCCCTTGGTACAGGTGGTCTAATGGGTGGTCTCATGGGTGGTTGCGCTTTAGGAGCAGTATACATTAGAGTTGTGACCTCAGTGCCATAGCTTTGGTCATAGTTTTCATATCCATAATAAGCCGCATCATAGGTTGGTTCGTAATCTAACATATTGGCTTCATATGGGTAGTAATCTCCTGGTGGCAGCTCATATCCAATGTTCACTGATTCCACATTGATTGTCGATGATGTTGGCACTATGGCTCTCTCCAAATTTTCTTCTGGTTGGGCATACTTCACAGGTACTACCTGTTGAGGTTGTGACAGTTGTGGTCCTAACACTGGTTGTGGTGGTGGATACAGTGCCGGTTCATATGTTCTTGGTATTCTTGCTGGTGTTGGATAGGGATTGTATCTGGGCATCTCTCTGCCTTACTCTCTAGGTGGATATCCATATGGTCGATACTGTGGTGGTTGGAATGGTCGTGCCTGTCTATTGAATGGACAATTTTCAGTGGTGTGATTAGTGTACTTTTGTTCTATGTGGCAGTACAAAGCAGTTCCTGGTTGGTGATGTCTGTTGTATGGGTATGTTTGATGTGCACCAGTCCCTCCTCGCACACACATGTGTGTGGGGTGATCTCCTCCACATAGACTTCATCTTCGTAGCATAGGCACTCTTTGTGCTGGGTGTTGGTAACTCCTAGTTTTTTTGCTAATAGTTCCGCTAATTCTTCCATATTACTAGAGTTGGAAGTAATGGTACTTCGCGAGTCTTCTGATTTAGTGGGGCTGGGTGTATTCTTGAGGTCCTCAGCTAGGTTATCTTCCAGATCAATGCATTCTTGCAGGCATTCACTCAGAGTTTGTAGCCTTTTCACGTACACTAGCGTTCTTAGGGTTCCGTTTGTGAGTCCATCCAAAAACAATGAAATCATTTTTTGTTGAGTGGGTCTCTCAGCAATTGGGCATCTATCCACATACTGAATGAATCTCTTGGCTGCTGTTTTCACTGTTTCATTAGGGTTCTGTTTAAAACTATGGATTATAAGATGCGAAATTGTGTTTAATCCCTCTCTTCGTGAATTCCCCAACGAATTCTTGAAAGAATTGCTCCATGTTTCCAAATTGATTAAGGTCTAATGGCTGGAACCAAGTTAGAGCCGTTCCTATGAGGGTGAGTCCAAAAAACTCATACTGCACAAAGAAGTCGTCTACTTGTTCTGCCCTTAGAACTTGTTTAAATTCAGCAATGTGATCGTAGGGTTCTCCCAATCCATCATAATGATTTCTTACACACTTGGCCACTTGGATAGGTCTCAGTCTTCTCACTGGTTCTGGCGGTCTTGGCATTACAGGGAAGACAGGAACTGCTGGTCTAACTGGGGGCATTCCTGGCTGCCCTCCTGCTGCTGGTCGTGGTCTTACTGGTGGTCGGTACTGATTACCTGCCCCTGCGGGGGCCTGATTGTGTGTTTGCACTCCTAGAGTCGTAAATTGTACATGGGTACGGTGTGGCACACTTTGTTGGCTAGTTTGTCTTGACGTGGTGTGTTCTGTCTCTTATTGATTTCCAAAGGGGTTCTGCAAAGTAGTTACCTGATCTCTCTGAGGGAATACAGGCACACCCATGTATCTCAGTCGAGCCCTGTCTAAGGCACTAACCGGCCAATATCTCCTCTGATTTTTGTCCAAGTATGTGAGTCTAGTTTCATCTTCTGGATCCTTCAGCTCATAAAATGTCATGGGGCTTTCTTCTCTCCCTGGAATCGGTAAGTCTGTTTGAAGCAATAAATCTAATCCATAGATCATATAGACTTCCAATAGGTAATCGTCTTGAGGTATCAAGTCTCCTCTCAAGACTCGTGTTACTTGGGATCTGCCTCTAGGGGTAGTCACAAGCTCCTCAGGGTTTATTCTTCCTGAGTTTTCTGGTTCCACTAACTCTCCCCTTTCATTGATCATCTCAGGAAATTCAGTCACTATGTAGATGTGACCAATCTTGTCTATGTATGCTCCTCCCTCGTACTTGACAGCTGGTCTGGGCACGATCGTGGCATCCATGGAAGTTACCATCCTAGCCACAGATCTGTTTAAGCCATCTAGGTAGATGGGGATCTCCTGGGCATTGGTAGACACACACTGCAAGGAAGTGCGGTAATCTCCCTCTACAGCAGTCATGAAATTTCTACTTGGAGTTGGACCCTGCATGTCTTCTGAAGCCATGGGTATTTCCTCCTCTGAGTCACTAGAGGTATCTGAATAGATAGAGTGGTGACTAACCTGGGCAGCACTTCCCACAGAAGATATGACACTTCTTCGGCTACTTAGCACTCTCCGTGACCTCAAGTTCATTCACCCTCCTCCGACTCTCTAAGTCTCAGAGACTCTCCTTGAGTGGCTCTCCCAATGCCTCAAGTTGCCTGACAAAATGCTTCAACCACTCTGGACGATACCACTTCCAAGCGATACTGCACTGGGCGATACCGAGCTGGCCACGATACGATACCTGAAATCTGCACGATACGATACTTGTAGTGTAGACAATACGATACTGTTGTTGGTCGCGATACGATACGAGCTATCCTGATGATACGATACCTTCAGAATAGACGATACGATACCTGGGATTCTCTCGATACGATACCAAACTACCAGACGATACCAGGCACTCCGCCGATACGATACTAGAATATAAACCGATACGATACCAACTTGGTATCACGATACGACTCCAGACAATGAGACGATACGATACCAAGACAAGTGGCGATACGATACCACCAACTTGCACGATACGATACTAGTATGATATCGCGATACTACACTAGGAAGTGGGCAATACGATACTTCAGGGGTTGACGATACGATACCTGGATCAGGGACGATACGATACTAAGGTCCTCGCGATACGATATCTGAGAATCGAGGCGATACGATACTGAAAAGGGTATCGCGATGCGACACTGGCAAGTGGGCGATACGATACCACAATAGGTAACGATATGATACCACAGTAGGTAACAATACGATACCACTGGGATAAAAGTGTGATCGCGATACCAACTTGGCGACACGATACCAAAGTGGTATCGCGATACGAAGACTGGTACCCGACGATACGATACTTCGGCGAGTATCGCGATACTAGGGAATTTTTCGTATCACGATACCAAAAACGCAACCGATCGCGATACTCAAGCCAAAATACCTCAAAAATCAAAAATTTTTGCACCCCCTTGTCCTTCTCTCACCCCTCTTCACTCTTAGCCTACTGTCTCTTTCAATGGAGTTCAAAGAACAAACTGTTTCCCCCCCGTGATACCAAATGCGCAGTTAATCACGTGTTGGTGCACTTTTAGTGTGTTTTTTACTAGGAATTATTGTTGAAACTTACCTTTGTGGTGTCCTGATTGCAAAGTGAGCTCAATATCTAGCCTTGTCAGCCTGTAGCGCGCGATACCACACTCACGATACCGGTCGCTGCTCGCACACGATACCAAAATGCAAAAAAGTATCAAATGAGTCAAATTTTTTTGGCTTTTATACCTTTTGTGATAGAAACTGAACATTACTAATTTTGGTATATTTTTTGGGCTTTTTTGGTGATTTTGGCCTACTCCTACTTCACTTCTCTCCTTCTCTCCTCTCCTTCTAACCTAACCCCAACTCCTCTCACTCTCCCTTCCTACTAACCCTAGACCTAAAAACTCATTACACACACCTCCGCGATGTGAAGTAACAAGTGCTGAGGTGATTGACTACTTGCCACGGAACGAGTTCACTTCTACAAGTACGATTTCATCACACTTGATCTATATCCATCACGAAGGCACCTTGGCTGAGTGTTCCTCGGCAACGGCGCCAAAAACGTGTGTACCTAAGTCGAGAAGACTCAAGGACTTATGCCAAAGAGACTAAACCTCATTTGCAACACAAGTGCGTATAGTGGGAAATTGACACACTCTTATATGTCAATCCGATCAAACGACCTAACCAAGTGTATGAAGACATGTGCACACATGATGGAAATGAAGTGGTTCAGCTGATATGCATGAGAAAAGACTAATCCACCTCTCAAACTCACTGAAAGACTGAAAGTGTCTGCCGCAATACCTCTTACAGCAGTTTTCACTAAATCAAGGATTTCTCCCACCTCCAAGCTCCGAATATAGTCAATAGGGTACTCGTTTTGAAGCTCTCAACAAGACGCATCTATTGGAAGTGACTTCACTTGATTCTGACAACTGTGCTTCAAGTTATGACCAAAATAGTGAATGGCGGGAAGCACCCACACTCACGCCACAACTCCTACAAGCTCACACACACACTACAGCAGCTCAAAAACAGTGGGGAGGGGTAGACAACAATCCTACACACACATTCCAAGCATTACACACACATACAAGATCAAAGAGAAGATGGAAATCTGCAAGAAAGAGGCAAATTCGAAATTTTGGAAAGCTCCTTCTTCATAATGACAAAAAGTCTCTACCAAGAGTCACAAAGTGACTTATATACATGTGCCCTAAGTTTGGTCCTTTCACATAAGAGACCGGCACTTTATTCCAAAAAAGTGAATTTCCTACTAATTTACAAGGGATATTTTACAACAAGTAGAGACTATGCATCTAGAGGACTCCTCTATTGCATTTACATGGCTTTGAGGGAATTCTCTAAGACCTCAAAGAAGAAAAATTATGTCCATTAATTTGAAAATTTTGGGGCTCTTCTCTTGTGCTCCTTTGCTCCGCAACACTCTCCCCCTCTTTGTCTCTATCGTCCCTTGACAGGCTTTACTTCTTGTCTTCAGCTTGTTTAAGAGGTCTGAATGCACGCACTCAGCGGTCGAAGCGGCAACAAGGACTGTCAGAGAATTTGTTATTTTATCCGATGTAAGTCCTTTGCTTCTGTTTTCCCCTTGATATCCCGTACATCACAAATCTGGGTTGCTGCATCCAGTCGGGCTGCCACGCACGCCACCAGTGACTAGGAATGTGCTGTCCTTAGTCACCTCTTTCTAGCTTTTGGTCTTCTGATTTGTCCTGATTGCACATATCTGACCCGGTTGTATTGTTATGAGCCTGTTTACTTTGTTGACAATGCACGCTATCAGCGGAAGGATTATTACCTACCAAATATTGTCTTGCCCTTCTTCATGTATGGTTCCTGGCCCTGGTTTGTCCTTCCCATGAAATGTCCTGGTTCTGATTGATCTTTAATTCCAATTCTCAGGACCTGGATGATTCGTGTTGTTGCCTGATGCATGCCCCTGCGGGGCTTTGGGCAGAGAGGTGGTTCTTCTGTATTATGATCTTCGTTCTTATTGAGCCGTTTTCGATTTGGATCTTCTTCTTCTTCTTTTCTTGCTTGATTCCCCTTCCATAGTGGCCAATCCCTCCTTATATAGTTTTTCAAGGGTGGTTACCAAAGGTGGTTATGACTTGATGATGTCATTGATGATATCATCAACTAGAAACAGGACCTTCGAGTGTCAGAATTCAACAATAGACAGTCGATCTTGGGATTTTGGCACATTCCAGATGCAATGGTAGCATTAGTTTCTCCAAAATTTTAACCAAACATGAGATATAGGAAATTCACATGGAATCTAAGGTTTAAGATGGTTTTCTTTGTCTCCATGACAATTCATGCTTGGATTCTCTCTTCAAGAACTCTCCAATAAAATCTTCTAGTATTGCTTCTAGTTGAAAATAGGATAATATGGTTCCAATGAGGGTTAAGCTTCTTGAGTTGCTTTGGTTAAGCATCTCTATTCAACTTCAGTTGAGGATAGTGCAATTATAGGTTGCTTCTTGGAACTTCAAGACACAAGCTTAGATCCTACAAATCTTGATGTACTTCTCCTATCATCTTTGGATCCTGTCCAATCAAACTGAAGGAGTCAATAATTTTCTATGCTCTCAAGACCTGCTTGAGTTTGTTTATGTGATAATAAGGATCAATAGAAACACCATAAAAGTTTTCCATGCACTTTGCCACTTGGGATGGTAGAAAGTGTTGGATTGGGTCTTGAACACTTGGCATCAAGTTTTCCACTTGTGCATTTTCTTGAACATTACCTTGCATGTGTGCTTGTGCATTAGCTTGAACAACTTGAGGTGCTTGAGCATGTTTCTCTGGCGATCATGATCTAGCTTGGAATCTATTTGAAAGCATTCCTTGGAATCTATTTGAAAGCATTCCTTGAAATCTTCATCTAGAACCTCAAGAGGATCCTCAAATGGTTTGTACTTACCGTTGATCCTCCTTCTTTCTCATCATTGTATACCCCCTTTAAGACCATTTTTCCCTCCCGCCAACCCTCTTTTGTGGCACTTGTTGCTGGTCGAAATTCATCGTTGTGCTCATTGTTATGCTTATTCTCATGAAGTTGATGGAGAATCCCAAGATTATGAAGTGTTTATAAACACTCTTTACTCTCATGTTGGTGGCTTCAAGCACCCTTTTGATGGCACTGGTTTTCATACTTTTGTATCAATAATTTATTATTGAGCCCCATCTTATCACACGGTTGCACATTTTCTTAGACACAAAACAACACACATACACTATCTTTACTATCAAAAGCAGCTGGTTTTGTGGTGCACACTTGACTCCAATCATGCAGCTTAATATAACATCATCTAATTATTTATCCTTATTCTTTTCTCCCTCCTTTGTCCACACACTCATTTCCTCTCCAACCTCTTTGGTGATGCACTCCTCTCTACATCCACTTCATATCCATGTCAGATCACTCTAGCATATATACAAGTGAAGCATGGTTTGCTAAGGTGCAGAAAGAACTCTCTTCACCAGCGTTGACCCTCACAACATGGAGAACAACCCATAAGAGAGAACGAGAGTCCATGTACAGAGAGACATCTGATCTATAGCTTGATCATTTCCCTAACAACTCGGATCAACCTCACTTGCAAGTGCACCTGATCGAGAACGAGTGGAAGAGGTAGCATCGCAAGTTTTCAGTGTCACGTGGATAGTTCAACACTTGCATAGCATTGTGCATATGTGTACAGAGAGAGAGAGAGATGCAAATCACATTCTCTCACTGGAATTGACTGCTAAAATCCCGAATGCATATATTTTTATTGCTTTATGATGATATTTTTTTTATTTTTTGCTTGCACCTTTTAATTCATTATCAACAAGTATCCACATGCTCGATTGAAAATACATCTGATAACGCTCTATTCATAGGGGTGATTGCCATTGATAAGAGTGATCGATATCAAGAAAATCGGTGGTCCTAAGCACTAAACTGCTTCAAAGTCTAGCTATGAATGTCATACATGTTATATGCACATATTTATTAGCATTGTAATTCATCTTCACACCAACACAAGTGGGATCACATCATAAGTGAATCCCATTCATAAGCATTATTTTCTATCATAATTTTTCCACATAACTAAACTTTGACTCTTGAAGTATCATTATTTAATTTTTGGGCAACATAACTTGGCATTACTTACCAACTCTTTCAAGAAGGGGATCTCTTGTACTTCTTCTTATTTGTATTGGCCCTCAACTACTCAAAAGGCTTGTGGTTCACCTTGGCACTAAGTGCATTATACATCAAGTTTTTTTTGTATTTTTCATAAGGCATTAACCCTCTCAAGGATCACATCACTTTGGCACTAAGTGCACACTTTTGTATCATCAACCATATAATACGGAGTATCTTGTGTGTGCATTTGTGGATTGGAGGCTAGTCTAAGCCCATCCACAAGCTTTTTGGAGTCCCTAGCTTCCTAAGGCTACTTGGTGTGCAACGGGCTACTTATTAAGCAAGACCAACATGGTAATATTAAGATTCCCATAACACCTCTTTCTACATCAACTTGTCTCATCTTTGGTGCCAAGTGTAGGGCTATTCTAAGGCCCCCCCCTCTCCAAGGTATCTATCTCATCATCAAGTGTAAGGATATTCTGAGCTCCCCCCATCCTATCTCAATTTTTTTTGCAAATTTTGGCTTCAATTTTGCAATTGTGATATCTTATTTTCAACGAAAATAATGTCAATAATCTCGAATGCAACACCCTCAAATCAATGGTATTGACCTTCATTCACGTCAATCTTTATGTTGAAAGATGAGCAACTCAATGGCACAAACAACAATCTCTAGAATGACACCATTAGATCTTACCTTTATACAAATCTCTTATAAAAAGTAGTCAAAGGAACTGAGAAAGAGCCTGAAAAAGAAAGTGATCTAGGAGCCTGGAATGTGTGGAATGTCAAAGATAAGCGAGCCTTAGGATAATTACTCCTAGATTGCGATGAGTTAACCAAAGGTCATATAACCTCCTATAAAATATCTCATGAGGCTTGGAAGATCCTCCAAGACCTTTACGAAGACAAAACTCTCTCAAAGATTTACACTCTAGAGGTTGAGTCTCATAACCTATCCATTAGGCCCAAAGATCCTACTTCCAAAGTTATTGCCATATTTGAGGACTATCAACATAAACTAGCATTATGTGGCCACCAAGTATCTAGTAGAGGTATGGTCATATGCCTTCTCAATAAGCTTCCTAGATCCTATGAGACATTTGTAACCACCCTTTATAATCACAACCAAGTTCTAACTTGGGAAGAAGTTTGACGACTTTTACTCGTTCACGACTTGCAAGCAAAGTTGGCTTTCTCACAAGAGACAATGATGAAGGCTAAGGAATCCTTCCACAAGGGAAAACATGCTAGTCATACCACTAGTAACACACCCAAACAAGGATCCAGCACTTCATCAAAGAAGTTTAACTAAGTTCTGTGGCAAAACAAGGCACCTTGAAATATTTTTCTACAAAAAGAAGAACGGCACAAAGCCCTCTAGCTCCAAGAACCCATCAAAACCCTCTCAGCATAGGTCTCATTGTTCTAGTGGAGACTTGTTTATTTCAACAGAAGCAAATACCCTAGTTACTTTGAGTTCATCGCAAGAGTGGATCTTTGACAATGGAGCAACATGGCACATGTGTAAAGATCGAGATTCTTTTCCAGTGATCGAAGATCATACTAGCGAAGTTTACCTAGGCGACAACAAGAGCCTATCCATCAAAGGGAAATAAAAAGTACAAATCACCAATGATCGAGGGGAGTGCAAATCATTATCCAATGTTTTATTTGTTCCAAACTTATGCATGAGTTTACTATCCGTTAAGGCCATCACTAACCACGATAAATAAGTGTTATTTGATAATATTTTTGTAAAGGTGATTGACCCTAAAACCAAATACATCAATGCACAAGGCATAGAAGAAAAAGGATTATACAAATTATCCAACTTTCTCTCTAAGGAGTCCCTTTTCAACCTCTGACATCAAAGCTATGGCCACTCCTCATATTTACCAAAGATTTCTGCATCATATATAGTTAAAGAATTGCCTAAGATCGGGAAAGTTAATGATGTCTACTAAGCTTGCACCCAACATAAGTAACATAGGGCTCTTGTTCCCAAGGAGGCTTCCATACAAGCTAGTAACCCTTTAGACCTAGTCCACATAGATCTCTCTGGACCCATGAATACCCCTTCCCTTAGTGGATCAATCTACTTCTTTCTTCTAGAATATGACCACTCAAGTTATATTTGGGTATATTTTAAAGTCCAAGGCAGACACTTTTTCAAAGTTTAGAGAATGGATAACTTAAGTCTAGAATGAAGCACCCAAGATAATCAAGACTATTCGATATTTTAAAGTCCAAGGCAGACACTTTTTCAAAGTTTAGAGAATGGATAACTTAAGTCTAGAATGAAGCACCCAAGATAATCAAGACTATTCGATCAGAAGACGGTGGTGAATTTATCAGCCACAACTTTGACAATTTCTTCAAGAAAAAAGGGATCAAAGAACAAGTCACTCAACCTCACATTGCATCCCAAAATGGAGTAGCTGAGAGAAAGATCAAAATTGTAATGGAAATGGTGCGTACCATGCTTCACAACAAAGAATTACCCTTCAAGTTTTGGGTAGAAGCAGTACACACTACAATGCACATACTCAATCGAGGCTTCACTAGTGCATTGAACAATAAAATGCCCTTTGAAGCCTACTCTGGAAGAAAGATCAATGTCAATTACTTTAGAATATTTAGAAGTAAAGCATTTATCCATGTGCGAAAAGAAGATCGAAGTAAGTTATAGTCCAAGTCCAAGAAGCATATCTTCATTGTCTATAGTGAGCAATCTTAAACTTATACATTATATGATCTTGATAACCACTCCATCACAATCTCAAAAGATGTAATATTTAATGAAGCTTCAACATACTCAACTAAAGATCCAAGTACAAGTCTTATTCCACCCATCTACACTTTAGACGGGGACACAATCCTTTCCAAAAACCACTCAGAGGAAAGTACTTCAAACCAACCAAGAAGATCACAAAGGCTCATTGAAAACCAACAATGTGAATAAAGTCACTATGTCAATTATGCATTTCTGCATCAGATCCATCAGATTCTAGAGCCTTCCAACTACAAAGAAGATCAAGGACAACCTGAGTGGAAAGAATCTATGCAAGTCAAAATGGATGCAATCAAGAAGAACAACACTTGGACACTTGTTCCTAAGCCTCTAAATCATCAAGTCATAGGAGTTAAATGGCTATATAAAATCAAGTACAAATCAGATGGTACGTTGGACAAGTACAAAGCAAGACTTGTAGCTAAGGGATATAAGCAATAGCATGGCATTAATTATGAAGAGACCTTTGCCCCCTATTGCAAGGTTTACAACTATAAGAATCATTCTCGCACTAAGTGCATACTTCAAGTGGCCCATCTATCAACTGGACGTCAAAAGTAATTTCCTCAATGGAGATCTTCAAGAAGAAGTATATGTTGACCAACGTGAAGTTTTCAAGATAAAAGGAAAAGAAGATCAAGTCTACAAGCTTCACAAAGCACTTTATGGACTCAAGCAAACTCCCAAGGCCTGGTATGAAAAGATTCACAAGTTCTTCGAAGATAAAGGATTCGAGTGAGTTTAGGTGAATTGACTAGGATCATTCCCACTCTATGTGTGGTTGGAACCTCATGCAGTCCATTATCATCACCACTAGTGTTTGCTTCAAACACAATCTCTCCTTTTTCATTCGTGTGATTAGAATAAAGAGAACGTATGTAGAATATACCCTCTCGATCTTCCAAGTGGTCGTCACAAAATTTCATAATTGGGTGAATTTGAAACCAACTCTTGAGAAGAAGAATGCATCATGATGCATCATCATCGCAATACTTCACTTGCATGGAGGTGATCCTTCTAGGAGAGAACATCTGCTCTAGAAATGCTCGTATTCTCCACATCTATGACACATGATAGGTTTCTTTTCATTAATCGATTTTCTTTGATTATTGTTGTTAAATTGAGGAGCTATATACATAGCTTCTTGTTGATGCCCTTGGATATTGTGGTTAAACTGTGCTCCAAGGACCTGAATCCAGTTTGTTTGAATTCCCTTAAGGAAGTAACAATCTTGTGCTTCATGACCAGTTTTTCCACATAACTGACATGTGATCTTCTCTGGATAGTCCTGATTATTGTGATCTAGTTTATTACAGATTATGGAAGTCTTTACCTCTTTTTGAGCTTTCAAATCCTCTACCTCTTGTCGAAGACGTGCAATATTGTCTTCTCATGAATTCCTCTCTTCTTGGAGCATCCTTCGTAGCTTTAGAGTCTCCAATTCTCTTAACAAGCTTGCCACATAATCCCAGGAAGAATCTTCTTGACATGCATCCTTTGCTTCAAAATGATGGCATGCTTCCTCAATCCTTGTAGAAACTCCTTTGAAGTCTTTGGAGGGATGCATGTACTCTCAATAATTCTCTTAATTTTTACTAAGAGGATTTTGAGAGAGCTTTTTCCACCCACTTCTTAACTAAGAAATCTCCAAGTTGAGCAAGGAGTATATGTTACTAAAGACTTTATTCATTAGTTCAAGAAATGATTCTCCTCACTGAAGTTTAAGATTTTCTAAGTTGTCAAGGGTTCTTTCTGTGGAATTACCTTGCCTAAACATATTGGTGAAACATGTCTGCAAGGCCTCCCATGCTGTGAAATGTCCGTCAATGTATTGACTAAACCACCTATCAACAATGCTCTCAAAGACAAAACATGAAAGAGAGCAAGAAAGGCATCTTGTCGATCTTGAAGCCCCCCGAACTTGCACAAGGATAATAATCTTTGCACATGGTCATCTGGGTCCTCATGGAAAACTCCTTTGAATGTCGGGAACTTTATGTTAATTCTAGATAAAAGAGATGATAAATCGTCAGTCATCCTTCTTCTATTGTTATTGTGAGCAAGTATTTCTTCTAAAGAGGAGGATGAAGATGAAGACCTAGTGTGCAATGGTAGAGGGTTGGGAGGTATCCGAGGAGGTGTGTAGTGAACAATCCTTCTGTTGTAGCTTTTGATGGGTATTTTTGACCGACTCAAGGATCCCCCTTTATGAGATCGAGTATGAGTCCTAGACTATACCTTCTCTGTATGAATTCATAGAGAGGATGAGGCTTTGGGGTGAGAGGTTTGACTAAAAAAATAGACTAAAAACTTAACCCAAAGAGACTTCAACAATAGATACTCAATATGATGAAAAATGGACTAAATTGGTCTTAAACCAAAAGGTTGAATGAAAAAATTGGTTTTAAACCAAAAAGTTGGACCAAAAAAAGGCTAATAGAGACAACGAAAAAATGAGCTAGCATGCACAAAAAAATTGGATAAAAAACCTTGATCTATGACGAGAAAGACGGGATATACGAGACAAAGGATTTGGAAGAGAAATCTTGAGTATATGGACAACAAAAGAAACCTTGAGATCAAAACTAAAAAGTGGGGAAAAAGATATGGGCGAAAAAATATGAAAGACTTAGATGGAATTAAACCAACCAAACCTAAACAAAAGACTTTAATAAGAAGTGAGACAATTGCAAAGCATAGTCCCATTGGGCTTGCTAAACTGAGTACCTGTAGACAGTATGGACCGTTGCTTACCATCTCCTCCATCTTCACCACCATCTTTAGCCTTATTACCATCTAGCTTACTAGTTGCTACATCCACTCCCCTCCCAATCGCACCATATCTACCTACACCTACAATCTACACCTTGTCCTTCCACCTCTATACCCCACTCTACTTCTCCATCCATACCCAACCTAACACCTCCATCTTCACTTCCTACTCCCAACCTACCAATCAACATGGCCACAAAAATCCTTGGATATATGTCTTAACTATGTTTTGGGAAAATACATTGGAAGAACAATTAAAGGCCTTTGAAGAATAATAATTATATCACAAACATGAGGACTTTTAGTACAAACACTCAAGAGATATCATAGAGAGAACCACATGTCTTGCATAGAAGCCGATTATAGAAGGTTGCAGACATAGCTCCTCACGGTTATCCATCAAGAGCAAGACATCATCAAGTTATCAAAGGCTAATGAGGATATGAAGAAACATGTGGCATTCTACAAAGAGAGGTATGAAAGGAAATTGCATCACGTCGTGATACACTTCTTCTCAACTTGAGAATCCTCTCAGGATCCTCCATCCACAGTATAGTTGAGTTTCATGCTTGCATGCATATTCATAGTTTGGTGATAATGTTTTCCATCATCTGCAGTGAAATAGACTTTGGATTTCGATTACTTATTTGTAGCCATGGGCATGCTAGTATATGGATAATGTTGTATACGTATTTTTATTTATCACCTTTTCCACTCTTGTTGTATTTCATGTTATTTCAGTAAAAAAGAAAAAAGAAAAAGAAAGAGGTAGCATCATTACATAGGGCACTCTCCAAGACAGAGGCGAGCAACTTTTACAGCCTAAATTAGGGATCCTACAAACAAAATTCTAGAATTGATCTCACTCGTGTAAGTCAAGGCTTCCAATTTCACCGAAATAGGTCTCATCGACTAATTTTTTCGAGAATTGGTCTTATCGTCTAAATTCCAAATTGGTCTAAATGACCAATTTCCCTAATTCATCCAAAACACAAATTCATCCAAGACAAAGACTATAGTGATTCGTGAAGAATAAACTATTTGAAGGAGCAATAAGTGGGAAAAATGATCTTGATTAGCCACTAAAAGCTGAAGCCACCAAAAGCGACTGAGTAGAGAAAGAGAGTGGAGACTAGAATATCGAACTTGGGCACAGTACTAGACTTGACAGAGTACCAAAAAAATGCAAAGTCATAGTTAGAGTAATAGAGGAGGTAACACAATAGTGGAGTAGCTGCCTCACAGAGGTGGCTTATCTAAAGAAAGAAATTCGAGTACCAGAGACAACTTATCAAAACAGATAAAGAAGGAGAGTACATAGAAGAGTGAGGATATTTGAGTGAAGTGCATCGATATAAGGTAAGGCTTTAGCAACTTAGCTCTAGGGTTTGGACTAGAGTCTTTGGTCTTGTCACAGAGGGTGAACAAACAGAGTGAGTCGAGAAGGCATGAGTGCTTCAGCAAGAGACTTGTGTGCTTCACTAGTACATTGGAGGTTGGCTTGTGTGCTTCAATAGTGCACTAGAGGTTGCTAGATTGCATCAAGAGCTTCCCTGGTTCCTAGTTTGCACCAGGGAAGCTTCCTTGGTTGCTAGTTTGCATCAGGAGGTGCTCTTAGTAGCCACTGCTCCCTTTCATTGTCATGAGTTATGTACTTGTTCGTATATCTTGTATACTTTTCATAGTTGATGTTAATAAGTAATGCTTTTGTGAGAATTATTGCGAAGATTCTTGTCTCACTTTATGATATCCTTGTTTTTTTGTGCAAAGCATACATATGGTGCATACTCCACTAAGTAAAATAAGCCACTTCGAGCATAAGAAGAACAAGAATTTTCTCTACAGGTGCTTAATTTGGCATGCTTGGTGGGACCCGAATCCATAATCCCTTGATTAGAACTCAAATGCTGATGCACTTCACTCAAGTATCCTCACTCTTCTATGTACTCTCCTTCTCTATCTCTGGTGACAAGTTGTCTCTGGTACTTGAATTCCTTTCTTCATATAAGCCACCTCTGCCAAATGGTTAATCCACTACTTCGTTACCTCCACTATTACTCTAACTCTGACTCTACATGTTTCTAGTAATCTGTCAAGTCTAGTACTCTCCCAAGTCTAGTACTCTAGTCTCCACTCTCTTTCTCCGCTCGACCACATCAACCAGTTTTGGTGGGTCCTCAACTTGTAGTGGCTAATCACAATGAATTTTCCCACTTACTCCAAATAATTTAGTCTTCATAAATCATTTTAGTCTTTGTCTTGGATGAATTTATGTTTTGGACAAATTAGAGAAATGGATCTTTCATACCAATTTGGAATTTAGACTATAAGACCAAATCTTGGGAAATGAATCAATGAGACTAATTTCAATGAAATTGTTCTATTCTTCCTCGACTTACATGAGTGAA
The DNA here is from genome assembly GCA_020310875.1 of Ceratopteris richardii. Classification (NCBI taxonomy): domain Eukaryota; kingdom Viridiplantae; phylum Streptophyta; class Polypodiopsida; order Polypodiales; family Pteridaceae; genus Ceratopteris; species Ceratopteris richardii. The sequence continues at coordinate 12,887,910 of CM035414.1, read as the reverse complement.
ACCAATTCTGGAAACTATCTATCTATCTATCTATCTATCTATCTATCTATCTATCTATCTATCTATTTGTCTGTCTATTTGTCTGTGTGTCTGTCTATCTATCTATCTATCCATCTATCTATCCATCTTTCTATCCATCTATCTTGTTGTCTTCCTATCTATTTGTACATCCATCCATCTATCGATCTATGGATATATCGATCTATTGATTCATCATCTATTGATATATCTATTTATCTATCTATCCATATGTCCATCCATATTGCAAGTGATAGTGTTCTAAATTCTTTGTTCAAGTATACTGCAATGTACTAAATTACTTTTTTGTTGCTCATTACACATGTCATTTCACATCTTTATATAGTATCCCCCACTTGAATTTGTCATATAACCTTTATTTGAATGAGTGGAGGAAGCCTACATCTTCCATATTTATATTCACCTCTAAAAAATAATACTTTATCTATTTCAATTATCCTTTATGTATGAAGGGATGACGAAATGTTGATTTTGTATATCACAAAGGAAAAATCATTATTTTCCATTCCACCTGATTTGTCCATCGACTCTTAAAAGGTTAGTGTATGCATCTATTTTATGCATTGCATTAGTCGTGAACCAACAAACTTATTTTTGAAATAATTGGTTAATGCTAACTTTGGCACACAATTATAAACCAAAGATAGAGGATGAGTATATATAAAAGGAACCCATCCATGCAATGCATCTTAATTCACTCTTACGGCTGTATGAGCAACTAGGGAAGTTCATGTCACATCCTTAGGATAATGTGGACAAGAGAATGATTACAACTTAGGCATCATCTATAACACCATCATGAGACGTCTAAGATCAGCCGACATATCCATATCAGAATGGAGACGTTAATGGCATATGAACATCAATTGCAGACATTATTCAACTTTTTAAGCATTTTATTTTATGGATTATGAAACTCTATGAGAAGAGCCAACCAGCCCTTATGCCATGGAAAAATGTTGCAAAGTTCCATTGTAAGTAAATTTCCGAGATGATGACCTCGCTGTTTGGTGCCTAAATATAAGGTTGCTTGAATATTCATCATCCTCTCAAGAAGGCATTGTTTGGATAGCCTACATATTCAGGATTATTAACTTTAAGAAAAGGTTCTATTTTTGGTTGTTGGAGTCTGTTCTAGGATTAAAAGCTTACAAAACACTGTGACTTAGCCTAAATCTAAAACTAGTCTCAAAGTCTTATGGAACGAACTACTTGGCATACAAAAGATATGGGCAAGTTTCCATTAGCAGCATTCTTACCTGCATGGGTTCATATCAGGGGTCAGGTATCTGGTGGTGCTCTACAAGCATGAGATGTGCATTCCTTCTTCTCACAAAAGGTGCACAATATCAGATACTTTCTGTCCAGCACATTAAGGCTAGAGTCGTATTCTAGTCCTATTACTCTCATCTCCCGCAAAACACGAATACATTCAGTCACATGAGGTCTCATTCAGCCCTTTTTTCCACGCATAATTAGATCATCTGTGGAGATGGTCTTACATATTTGCCATATGAAGCTGCTGGTCTAGAGCATGTGCATGTACCTGTTTATATATTCAGATCAGTATTCACATGAGCTGAACACCTGCGTTACAGATTCATCATCAAAAGTCAGCTTTTATGAGCTTATCAGTTTGTGAAGATTATCATTCAGACCAGTTTTCTCATCAGATAATCATGATCCTATTCATAAGCGACTGTAGGAACAATTATATAATTAGACTCAGCTTTTGTTGAAGTTATCAATCTGTTACTAGTTTGTCCCTCTCTCTTTTTTCTCTCTGTGAACCGTTGCATGAACACTCTAAAATTTGATGTCCAATAACCCTAATTAATATTGTCATGTTCCTCACTAGCCGATATTCTCCACAACGTTTTTCCTCTGACTGCGTTACACATTTTGTTTGAGGAACATATTGTCTCTCCAAGGAGGGGTTGATTCCGGAATATCTTTCTCTTGTTTGTAAAGACATGCTTTCACTTCTTTAGACCGGGCTTCATGAGGGGGCAAGAAAAGAAAAACTAAAGACTTCTACTCCTCCCCGAATCAGGTTTGTTGTCAAGTGGGAGCTTTCCCTTGTCTAGAACAGACTTAATAAGGAAACACGTGCTTCCACTTCTCTCGGGTTTGGTAGTGCAAGAGAAGAAAATGTGATCCAACTCTTCCTATTTCTTTGCACCTGGGGCATTCAGGGCTTCTTAATGCCAGTTTACCTGCCCTGCAGTTTCCTTTGAGCAACAAACTTGAAAATATATAATACATGGAGTTGGAGCTTCCAAAGGAGATGACATAGTCCAACAGTCTCTTCATCCCAGGATTGGGAGACTGGAAGCCCAAACCAAGCTCTACCATTAATTTAGAAGACAAACTCTGAAAACTGTTTAAATTCGGGATCATTTTTACAATCCTTGATCTCAAGGTACCCAAAACTTTGACATTGATTCAGTTTCAAATGCATGAAAAATTTCTTCTATAAACCTTTTCACATCCTCCCTTCTTTTTCTACTCAACAGGAGGGCTTGCAGATTACCTGAGAACAGAGTTGAAATTGCTGCTGTGTGCCTCTCCGAAATGTTCAGTGGACATAAGTGGGTCTGCACAAATGGTCATCCAAGTAGTTAAAGCATTGAAGATGATCATATTTCTATCCCAATGGAAGCTGCAGTGAGTCTAATATCATAGTCTAGCATTTGAATTCCATGCTTTGTGTTTGGTAGGGAGTTTATTCTATCCATTCGCATTAAGAGCATTACTCTGAATGCTAATCAGAAAACGACTTATATTTTATAAACAAAATCATTGGGAAATCCTGGAAATAAAGCCAAGAAGCTAACTCAAGGATACGATGCACGAGAGACATACTGAATTTTCTTTTTCTCCTTTTTTAGGTGAAAAGTAAAGCATTTAAATACAGGCAAAAGTATAGAAATATAAACGCAACATTAAAAAACTAATAGTAATTTAAAAATATATATATATATCAGTACATGTATTGCTATGTTGTCTTCTTCCACTGGACCCAAACAATCAAGCAAGCAACCACAGAACTGAGGAAGAGACAGCTTGTCTTCAGAGCTTGTGAAACTGAATAAATAGATAATTACATGATCAAGGAATCCCCAATTATATTGACACGAAGTAGCTGAACACTGATGTTAGACAATCATAAAGCTAAAATGTCTTTCTGGAGTTACGAATATATCTTTTTTCTTTTTTTTTTGGTTGGGCTTACTCATAAAATACTGCCTGAATGATGAAATAGAACGGAAGATGAGGCAAGGGACTTGAGAGGGACAGAACACATCTCCAAGAGCCATGATTGCAAGTTTATTGCCACCATCACTCATTTTTTCCTTGAATAAAAGTATGCAAATATACATACATATGTTATTGAATAACACAGGTACATGTGGAGGAAGAAATCAGAGGCTTTGGAGGTATTGAAGTACCATATGGTAGCTCTTTTCCTTCCCATGGATCGACTATTACCTCTGCAACAAATCTGCCACATCAAGGGTAGCTTAAACACAGTTACTTTCAGGTTCTAGATTGAAAAAAATAATAATTAAAAGGAAAAAAAAGGGGGGAAAACATATATATCTTACAATTTGATAGGAGGCACTGGTCTATTTTTCTTTAGCTTCACATGTTGCATCTTATCCAGAACTGCCAGCGAGTGGTTTTTCACTTTGCCAAAAAGGGTGTGCTTTCCATCTAAATGAGGACACTAACATCAAATAGTCCCCAGCAGAGAGAAATTAATCATCAAACTAGAAAGGCATACTAACATTGTTGTTCTTTAACAGAACATAAAACATACATGAAGCACAATAGCAGTGACACACTGAAAAAATTTATTGCATATAGCCTTTGAAGGAAACAGATGACTGCATAAGACCATATATGCCAAACCTCATTAAAGAAGCCTTTATTTCCAAAGTAAACTATAAGAAAAACTAATAAAAGATGTGACACACGGATGCACACATACATCAGAGAACATCTCACTATGTTCATATATTAAGGCACTTCTAGAGTACCGAATGCACCAAAGCATTCAAAAACTGAGTCCATCCACACTCCAGAGTACACTATCATCATGACGTTTATAAGTGCCAAATGTGGAGTATTTATTGATTCTGGGATGCCAATTCAGCGAGATCAGTGAAATCTTTTGCTACCATTGCAGGCAGCAATATCCTTTTGTAGACGCAAAACTAATCAGTCAAGGATGAAGAATCAAGGCAGAGCCATGATGCAGACATGTACTGGAGAACCAACATGGGTAGACCACCATCTCCGAACTGGACCACGACCTTTTGGGCGACCACCACCGCTGGATTGGACCACCACCATTGGAATCAGGGCTACAAACCAGGGGCACTACCAATGAGACAAACAAGACATCATCGCCTGAGCACCTTATAACTGCCCAGGGCTGCCACCACCACACTGGCAACTCCTGTGCAAACTGCAAAGATCATGTCCAGGCCACCACCCATCTGACCACTGCCTCATCAAGGTGGCTGGACACGAAGGTTGGACCAAGGGATCTGATCTACCCAAATATAGCCATGCCCAAATATCTAGCTCAATTGTCCAGATAAAGGGATATATAAAGGGATGCCAACCAAGGCTTGAGAGATGCAGATAGAGACATATGCATACATGCAGAGAGGGATACATTCATAGGGGCACTCTGCTCATCTTGGCACATCAAGAAACTTCTCACTCCAAGTGAGGAATTCAATCCGTGGTGCTAGTCACGGGGGCAGTCTTGTCATTCCTCTTGTAAGCTGGGAAGAATTAGAAAGTTGCTGATTTGAGGTGAATCTATTGTATGCTGCATATTCGAGTCCTTGGAAGGAAGTGCACTCCCCTTTTTTTTTTTGAACGTACAATGAATGAAAGACGCACGCACCCAACCTCATAAGGTAGAAGCACCCATACATTTGGATACGCCCGAAAGCTGAACATGTCCAGTGGGTGGGAGTCCCACCTAGGCACTTTGTCGCACGGCGTTCAAGGCTTACCGCTACACCACACCCATTCTGTCTACCTCTCTGAGTGTATCTTATGTGTACTCTCTCTCGTCTATCCAAGTAGGTTATATGTGTCTCTATCTGTAATCCCAACGTTGTTTGTGCATCATTATCGCTTATGTTCCCTGTTGACTACTTATCTAGGAATTGTGCATACTGCACTCCCAAAAGAACCAGCATAATAAATCACTACAACCATCCTTTTAAATATTGACAATTCCAAAAGGCATACTGCATGTCCTCACGAGCATAATAACATGCAGAGAAAAGAAATTTAAATGTGCTGTAGGCTATGTTTCTCAAGGAAGATGCCAGTTTTCATGCAGCCCAAATGGCCCTCTTTGAATAAATTTTGGGTTATTTTAGTTGCTTATCCTTTTGAAGATACTTTGGTGTTTCTTCAGTTATAATTTATACTTCTATCCTCCTCACGTTTGTACTCTATGATGTACATGCCGTATGATGCTCCAAAGATAGTAATTCTCTTTTTATAATGCATCCTGCACTCTCTCGCTTTTCCATTTGTGCATTATCTAGGTATGCATGTGAAGCTTAGGGGATTACTGAGCGAGACTACCAAAGCAAATACATATTGCACTTGGGAGAACTCACTAAAACTTCTCCTCTCACCCATTTAGGCCATTTCTCCACTAGCACATTTGGTCTACTTACTCAAGCTCACTTCTAGCTTTCATTTGAATCTCCGCATTGAGAATAGAACCCCTTGCACCATCAAAAGTACCAAAGTTTCCCAAGAGTCAGACAATGTCATAAGCAAAAATATTGCCTTGAATTTGTCATCAAGGGTAAAAAAATCTGAATCTTGTAACTATGAGAGGGTACCTCTGAACAAAGGGAACTACTCTGCCACACTCTTGGATTCATCAAGCTATATATTCATGATTTTCTTCATAAGGTGAACCTGGTTCACAGGAGTAATGCTCTTATACATGGCCTTGGTTTCTCCCATAACTCATATGGGCTCCTTATACATGGCCTTGAGTTTCTCCATACCTCATATGAAGTGTTTAGCCCTTCATATTAATGTTGTTGATAGCCTTTTTGTTGAGGATGGTCCATGCTACATCTGTCATAGTACTTAATTTTTGTTTTTCAAGTAATCCTTCATGTTCCTTCAAGAAAAGAATGCCTTATATCCTTTCCTTCCACAAATCAAAACCTATGCCATAAAATCTCTTAACCTCAAAAAGATTTTCAATATCAAAGGAAAAGGCAACCATACTTGCACTCATAGTTGATTTGGATGGGAATCGGACTTTGGACTCAGATAAGTTGGAAAAGCCCGAAATGAGACCGGAAAAATGTTTTAAACGTTATGACCTTTTTTTCCGGATACTCTAAATGAGATTAGAAACATAAATCAATGACAATTAAGCATCAATTCAATAAACACACAGAGTATGAAGCAGAAATTAAATAGTGAACTCATATATGATTCCCAAAAGACCAAAAGTCTATAAATATGAGTGCAAAATCGTATCAAAATATGCACATAATCATGTATGATCAATAATCATCTTCCTCCACATACTCCTACTTCTCCTCCTCCTCCTCATCATCATCATGTGTAGGGGTTCTCTACTGTAATACTAGAAACCTTTTCATCATGTGTAGGGTTCTCTACTGTAATACTAGAAACCTCTTCTGCATGTGTACGTGATGTGGAAGGCATCATTCTTGATCCCAAAGATCCTTGTTTTTCAACAATCTCTTGCAATTTCAAAAGTCTATCATCATCTTTCTCTTTCTCAATCATCTTCAAGACTGTAGCTTTTAAGCTCTCCTTCACCCCTCTCTAACCCAAAGCAAAGCGGACACCTCCAGCAACCAAAAACACAGGCAGCTGCAATGTGCAAAATGACCCGAATTTGAGGTTTTTAACCCATCCAAGACTTCTAAAAAAGCTCCCATCCAAAACGGGTATTAGACCCAGACGTCTGAAAAGATGTTGGAAAAGTTTGGATAAACAAATCCGACATGTCCAAATGTAACAGTGATTGCACTATGTTGAGGTCAAATAAGAGAAAAATCAATTTCCTGTAATTTATCTCAAAAGACAATAAACCTGAAATCTTGACGCAAAACATACCAAAATTATAATCTACTTTCACAAATATATTCGCTATGACGCAGATTCGAATTTTTCCTCCAAAAAAACGTCAAATTTGAAATTTTGTAAAAATGATAATAAGCATACATGCATGTAGCATAACCTCAAACAAAGGTAGCCCAATTTTTAGCAGTATGTGAACCCGGAGTTTGCCCACACACGACAATACACATGCTGTAATTGTCATTTTGGCAAAAACATCAGCCTTCAAATCAAAATACACAAACTCCCACATGAAAGAGAGCTTTTCACTGCAATATAGTGACCTAGAAATGGAAAAAAAGGAGGAGTGTTGGATATGACCTTTTCAAGTGGGAGTTCAAAGTGAAAGAGAGAGTTCTCCGTGATGATTCTCTCCCAAAATGTTGGTTTCCGGGTACACATTCCATATAGATACATAAAGAAAATAGAGACAAGATGGAGAATAGACAACACGTGAGAGATATGGAAGGAGTAAAGCTCTAGATATATTTGTTACATTCCATGTTGAAATACATGAAGTTACAAGATAGCAGAGAAAATATGCATGATGTATAAGTTGTCCGTAACTCCAGATATGAAAGAAGTAAAGCTCTAGATATATTCGTTACATTCCATGTTGAAATACATGAAGTTACAAGATAGCATAGAAAATATGCATGATGTATAAGTTGTCCGTAACTCCACAATCTCCAAAGCTAAAGCTGATCTCCATCAAATTAATAAGCTCCAAGTTGTTGCACACCTTGTAGACGATGAAGTAAACATAACTCCACCTCTCCATGTTGAACGCAATACCTCCACCAAGCTAGCCATGAAGAGCTCCAAAAGTTTATACCAAGAGTCTCCCAAGAATGCCTTTTTATAGCTTAGTTAGAGCCATAGTACAATAAAATCGTCGATTTTTAAATAAAAATCGTTTTAAAATCGTGAGAACGTTTTTTACGATTTTTAACAATTTTTTTAGAGGTGTTTTTTGTGAAAAAAATCGACTTCAACAAAAATCCCTATGCTATCTATTTTCGAATTCGTGCATATCCGCGCTAATATTTTGTGGCCTTCTCTTGCACACTCAAAAAGGTATATCAAAAAGGTGTTAAATGTGCAATGGTACATAGCTTTATGTTTCAAAGTATAAAAATCTCTCACAGTGAATAAAAACCCCGATTTTTTTTTTGGATTTTTTAAACCTCTACGATTTAAACGATTTAAACCTCGATTTAAATCTCGTTTTTAAACCTCTTCTTGTACTATGGTTAGAGCCCCAAAATTTGGGCGTCGATGTTTCGGAAAAAAGCATCTTAAAAGGCTATCGTTATTTTTTTTCAACATAGCTATCTAACTTTTATGAAATTACGCCGTTATATGTTGCAATCTGCTTTTCAACTTAAAAGTTGCTTTTCACACATCTACTTGAAATTAGGATTTGACTTTTGATCGACATAATATTGCCAAACACCTAAGTGTTATATGTCATTGGATAGCTCTTGAGGAGTACTATCAAGTTATGTAATAGAATTTTAATCAAATTTTGACCATCTTGGCAAGTTTGATCAGCCCTTTGACCAAGCTTTTACCATCCATTTTTGTGACTTTTATGACCAAGTTGAGCTCCCTAATGGAACTTTTCACATATTTTCTAGCAAAAATCTGCTTCAACTTTGGTATAAGATGGGATGATCTTTCAAACACAATAATTTTATCCCAAAAAGTTGAAGTTTTTTTATGATGAAAGTCTCCCAAACACCATGACATTCCCTCAACTTAACATAAGCTGCTATGAAGGATCAAAAAGTACAAAAGGAAGCTCTTTAGGGCCTTTATCCCTAATTTGAAATTCTTTTATCCTTAGGAGAACACAAGCTCCCATTGGTCCAAGATGCCAAGCCTTTTAGAGAGAAAATATAACGTTTGAATCAAGGTATGCATAAGTGCTACTTAAAGAGATAACTCATCTAAAGGAAATTACAATCATTGTTTCGATTGATCATTCTGAATGGTTATCCTCAACGGTAATAGTACCCAAGAAACAATAAAGAGAAGATGAAAATTCTATTGACTTTAGGGCCCTCAACAAAGTCATTATAGGAGATGGGTTTCTATCCCTTGTTAAGAACAGATAATTGAGAGCTTCATGCATGGATTTGATGGGTATAACCAAATATCCATAGATCCTCAAGATTGTCCCGAAATAGCATTGATTACCCCTTGGGAAACCTACTTCTATGTAAAAATGGCATTCAGGTTATGCAACACCCAAGCAACTTTCAACATAACTATATACTTGATATTTAGATCCCTTACATTGGAGATTCTTAAGAATATTCATGGATAATTTCTCCCCCTTTTCAAGAGCACGAAGAGAATCACATGTGGAATGCTTTGAAGAATATATACGACAATTAACCAAAGTCCTTGATAGTTATAGAAAGATCCACTTAAAGTTAAATCCCAATAAGTGTCGTTTTTTTAATCACACAAGGCCCATTGAGGAGACATGTAGTCCAATGGCACCAAAAACGATACACAGATTCTTGGGGCATATGAGGTACCATAGGAAATTCATTGAAATGTATGCTAATATATCTAGGCCTCCATCTAAACTTACAAGCAAGAATGTTTGTTTTCAATGGAGAAGAAGGCTTTTTGTGGTTAAGCACTAATTGGTTAACACACCAATTTTCTTTGTCCTAGATTGGCAAAGAGTACTTCATATACATTTGATGCAAGTGCTCAAGAAGAAGAAGCTATTCTTACCAAACCTAGTGAAGAGCACAATTCGGATCAGCCTATTCAATGGACAAGTAAATTACTTATTAAAGCAAAGCAAAACTACATGACTGAAAGAGAAGCATTGTATTTGTATTTGCCATCCACAAATTTTGACACTATCTACTAGGGATCAAATTCATGGTGATATCTGATCATCACCTCTCAAATACAACTTGAATAAGCCCCAAGTAGCTAAACGGGTGTAGAGAAAATATAACGTTTGAATCAAGGTATGCATAAGTGTTCATAGATCTAGAAGATAACATGTAATGGCCAACCATGTGTCCCACTTAGCAAACAATAATGAAGAGCTAGTGGTTCATGATGACTTTCTCCAATGCAATACTTTTTCAATCAGGGGTAAGCACTTGGCATAAGGATGTGTATACTCTCTTGTCAAAGGGTATTTTAGGAAATGCAACTCCTTTAGAGAAAAGAAAGCTTTTCATCAAAAGCCAGCCTTACACAATCTTGAATGGATCTTGTACAAATATGGTTGTGATGGATCTCTCAAGAAACGTATTGCAGCTCATCAAACTTCACATCTCTTGCAGGAGGCATATGAAGGGCTTAGTGGTGAGCATTTGTCAAGCCACATAATTGCACACAAGATATTGGATAGTGGTCCCTAGTGGCCTTACCTCTTTAAGAATGTAGCTCTTGTACAAATATGGTTGTGATGGATCTCAAGAATGGATCTTGTACAAATATGGTTGTGATGGATCTCTCAAGAAGTGTATTGAAGCTCATCAAACTTCACATATCTTGCAGGAGGCATATGAAGCGCTTAGTGGTGAGCATTTCTGAAGCCACATAATGCACGCAACATATTGGATCGTGGTCCCTAGTGGCCTTACCTCTTTAAGAATGTAGCACCTACCAAAGATGTTTTAACCGGCAGAGAAATGCTCCCCTCACCCTCTCTACTACATAGGAGCCATTCAAATGATGGGAGCTCAATTTTTTATGGCCAATTTTTCCTATGCCTCATCCAAGAAGTGAAAAAAATCTTCTAATAGCCACTACCTATGCCACCTAAGGGGCTGAAGTAGTAGTTTCAAAGGACTGCACAACTCACACAAATAGCTAAATTTTTATACAAGGACATACTAGTAAGGCTTGGTTGTCCTCTAGAAATTTTTGTTGATTAAACAATCCATTTTGTGAACAAACTATTAACAAATATTTTTAAAATTCTCCATGCAAAATCTTGCATATATTACCCACATGCTAATGGGCAAGCAAAAAGCACTAATAAAGTGCTTATATCCTTACAACACAAGGAAATGCATGAATATGCTTATTTGGGGACTCTGTGCACTTATAGAATGTCTTTTAAAGCTACCATGTCACATATACCCTTCCAACTAGTGTATCGGTTTCCCCTATTTTTTAATTTCTACATGGATCTTCTGAAGTCAAGTGTTACGCAAAATTGGAAGCTTTAAAATTTAATCTCAATAAGAATGATGACACTTGAGACACCACAAGAGAAAAGGAGGATTGCATATGATCATCTAAAGTCTATACAAACAAAACGGAAATAGTAACATGGCAAGTTCTTATGGGCGATTCAAGTAGAAGAAGGAACCTTGGCATTACTACATCAGCCCCAAAATGAATATTTTGCATTGGGGGAAACAGTACCCAAGGTGGGAAGAGTCATAACTTGTTAATTCCATACTTGACTAAGGAGGGGTTCGGCTCTAAACAATAAATGGCAAGGAACTTCTGTTGGTTAACATAAACAGGATAACGCCTTATGAGAAATTCAGGACAGCATCACTCTCTAGGTAACTATCATTTATATCCTACACTATGCTATCTGCTTGGCATTTGATCTAGTTAAGTTTTTGAGCTTATGTGCATATCCCTAACATCTTCAATACCCTTGTAACATTTGTTTTCCCTCTTGGTTTCCACGATTTTTTGGAATTGAATCAACCCAGTAACATTTGTTTTCCCTCTTGGTTTCCACGATTTTTTGGAATTGAATCAACCCATCAACCCTATCATGTATTACGGTCTTAAGATCTTTCCTTCCAAAGAATTCCAAAATTATCCAAACCAAGAGTCAGAAAGGTCCAAAGCACAAACCGTAAAATAAGTATAGTATTTCAAGTTTTTAACCCTTCCATTGTGTAGACCCTCTTCCAACCCTCTCACTCCAGACAATGTTGTAACTAACTTAAATACAGTCTTCCACTCCTGGAACCTCTTTTATGGAGTCCTAGATGGATGCTACTTTGTTTTCTCACAGCTTAATTACAGTAACCTGCCAGTATTTGTATCTGAAACAAGCTCTCCATATGGAGCAGATGCATCAGACAGGAATGCAACTCAAGAAAATGTTTCAATCTATGCAAGTATTTAACTGCACATTCTCAACAACATAACCACACTGAGAAGACCCCGTTCTCTTGAGATGCGTGCTACTTCATTCTCACACAGCTTAATTACAAGATGCTGCCAGTAGTTGTATCTGAAACAGGCTCGCCATCTGGAGCAGATGCATCAGACATGGATAAAACTCAAGAAAATGCTTCAATCTATGTGAGTAATTTAATTGCACATTCTCAGCAACATGACCACACCAAGAAGACCCAATTCGCCTGTGAGTATCTTCGTAATGGAGCTTTTTTAATGAAGATCTGATGGTACGTTCTACTACAGCCACGAGTTATGTTCATGATGGAGGATATATGTCAACCCCTATGCAAAGCACAAATGACTCCCACAATTAGACTTCTGGACACCTCTGCAACCCAAAATACCTCTTTCTCAAAGTTTGTGTAGAGACTTCCAATGAGCTTTTGTACAGTTGAAGTAGACTAATGGAGCTTTCCAACAAAATAAATTTCACACAAAACAGTTTGCCTACACTAAGAAAAACAATCTCTGCAACATAGGCTAGTTGAATGTATGCAAGAACGAGTCACACAGTGACCACACTTCACTCCAGAAAGCTTTTCTCCAAGACAAACCAGAGAACGATTCTCAAACTTGACCCAACTTTAGAAAACTGTAATGGCTACCCAACTACACCAAAATCACAACAAATGGATAACTATGAAAGTAGAAACAATTCTTACAACTCAGAGCTAAATAGTCCATTACATTGTCACATCATGGATGCACAGCCTCTTGGGTGAGGTGGCACAGATGCCACATGGCATCATTTGGGGCATTATGCCCATTTGGTAGAAGGGGGAGAGAGGAGTCTGTCCTCTTAGGGTATGATTATTCTCACATGAGACTTATGCGTGGGGAAGAAGCTCGGCGGCAGCACGGAAACGGAGAGAAGACATCTGTATGTGTGTTTGGTTCGTGAGCAATGTGCGGCATCTTTCGGAGCCATGACAAGCAAAAGATAAGGTTTATAATATTGGTATCAGAGCCTAGGAAGTAGGCTTGGGCAAGGTTGATTGACCTAATGGCCTCTAAAAAAGGTGCTTGGGCATTCTCTTATCTCAAAGGGTACAAAGTAGTGCGCGTCACTTTCACAAGTTAGCCCAACAAAGATTGAGGTGTATCTCTCAATTTGTAGGTCGGATTGAGGCATGTAAGATACTGTTGGAAAGGTCTCGGAACGAACTTTCCAAATCTACTGAACTAGTTAGGAAGTGTGAAGATCTTGGGAAACCATGGGTGACACTTGATTGAGGGTTCAAGATACGAAACATGGGTGAAAACGGGGTTCAAGATACTGAGGTTGAGAACAAGGGCTCAAGACACCAAGGTTGCGAACAAGAAGGTTCAAGACACCAAGGTTGAGAGCAAGGGTTCAAGAGACCAAGGTTGCGAACAAGGTTCAAGAAACTATGCGAAGTTCAGGACATCAATTCAAGGGTACCTAATGATTTCAGGTGTTGATCACCGAGGCTAGAGGGATACAAGAATAGATCATTGAGGACAATGATCAACCAAGGGGGCAAGAATGTAATAAAGTGATAGGTAGGAGAATAAAGTGATAGGTAGGAGATGGTTGAACTACACCCTAAGAGGAAGATTAGAAAGTAATCGTCAAACATGGCTTTTGAGGCAAGTGGTTAGCCCATCACACTCCTAACCAAGAGTTTGTGACTTCAAGTCTCTTATACTTCATTACAGATGCTCTTTTCTTAAAAATCAAGAATCTCACCTAAGTGTGATTGGAAATAGATGAGATGAATGAGGGAAGTTTCAACAATGTTGTGGTGAAAGAATCTCGTGGAATTCTTTGTCCTTTAGTGCTCCATTTGTAGCCAATAAGATTTGGCGAAAGCTCTCCATTTGTAGCCAATGAAATTACTTCAAAGTGCTAAATTAGGAACAATTGGGGCCTACAAGGCTTTTTTTAAAGCTACTACTGGTGATTGGTCACACACCATTCAAGTTGGTGTATGGAGTACATGCGATCGCCTAGTTTGAACACTTGCACGGATCTTCTCGTGTTGCGGGCTAGGTTTTAAGGGTTCCATTCACCTTGTAGTATGGGACTTAAATGCCAAATACCTTTTAGTAGCCATAGACTGTGTAATAAAGTGATAGGTAGGAGATGGTTGAACCACACCCTTGACACATAGGAGATGATTGAACTACACCCTAAGAGGGAAGATTAGGAAGTAATCCTCAACCATGGCTTTTGGGGCAAGTGGTTAGCCCATCACATTCCTAACCAAGGTCATGAGTTCAAATCCCCTATAGTTCATTACACTATGCCACAAAATGGGTTGAAGTAATAGCAACAATGGATTGCACAATAGAAACCATAGCATCCTTTCTATATGATTGTATATTCTATAGGTTTGGCTGTCCAATAGAGGTCACCATAAACCAAGGTTCCCACTTCATAAATCAGGTACCGATACTCATTTTCGCCAATCAAATCTTTCATAGCAAATCATGTGCATACTATCTAAGAGCCAATGGCCAAACAAAGAGCAAGCATAAAGTACTTATGTAGCTACTCAAGAAAACTTTCCTGCAGTTTCCCATCACTTAGGGGCAAGCCTATTTAGGAACAATACGAGCCTATGAGACTTTGTTTGAAGCTCGTACTGGTCACACACCATTTGAGCTAGTGCATGGAGTACATGCAATCATCTAGTTTGAATTCTTTCAAGGATCTTCTCACAATGGCGGCTAGATTTTGTGAGTTCCATTCACCCTATAGTACGAGACTCAAATGCCAAATACCTTTTAGTAGCCACAGACTACGCCATAAAATCTTACTTCAACAAAGGATTGCACTTTTGTAGAACAAATATTGATAGAAGGCATCAGTGGCCAAGGCATCAGAGGCCGAGGCACCACACGCCCAAAATCTAGAGTGGGCACCAGGATGGAAGATTTGGGCGACTGTATGCCCAAGGTAGACCTCACAAGGCTGGGTCCGGGACCCAGCCACTCATCATTACACGACAAGGTCCAATACTGGAGGCGGGGGCGGCTGGGGTGACGGCTGACTCTTGTCACCGCCTAATGCATTAACTTCCCACTACCCCGATGGAACAGACCCTCCTGTTGTAACCAGTTCCTCACCTCTCTCCTATAAAAGGAGAACCCGCAAGTGGAAAAGGGGCGTGATATACAGGACACGATACAGGATAGGCCATATGTTATAGCTGAGAGTGAGAGTGGACTTAGAGCTCCTGGATAGTGGAGTCCTGTTCATGTTAGCTACTACTGCTGGTTATGCTTCTTCCTTGATGCCATTGTGTAAGAATACCCTGAGATTGCGTTCTCATGTCCTTGCTTGGTATGATCAGCTGTAGTAGGATTAGTCGTGGTATGAGATAACCACTTGTCTTCTCATTGTGTTGTATTTGACCTTCTAGTTAGTATGGTGTTGTGCTCCATGCTTGCCGTTGCTTGATTCTTACCTCTAAGTGTGGTTCCTAGTGTTGATGTGAAGGCTTCGTGATAAGTGTCTATTTTGGTAATGTGTTTATGTGCTTACATATTCTCCAGGAGTAGTGCATTTTGCATTCCCTGCACCCACACACTTCATTTCACCACCTACAGGTGAAAATTTGGCACGCCCGGTGGGACAGGGCTTCTGGAGATTTCTCGTTATTTGAGAAATCACTTAAGACTTAAGTACCCTTCCCTTTGAGTAATTGTCTAAGATTGAGTACCCAGAGCCACTTTTTCCCCTCCTCCCCCTTCCTACCCTCTTGGGCGACTACCCTTTTTCCCTCCTACTCCTTCCTACCTTCCGGGCGACTTCTCCTCATCCTTCTCAATTTTGGGCGACTGCTCCTCATCCTTCTCACTTTTGGTGGGCGACTCTCCTCCTCTTTGGATTCTTGGGCGATTCCTCCTCCTCTGTTGGTTTCCTAGGCGACCGCCCTCTTCCTCCTCATCCTCCTTCTTGGCTTCTGGGCGACTACTCCACCTCCTCTCCGGTTCCTGGCTTGGGCGACCACTCTTCCTATCCTCCGTGTTGGCCCCTTGGGCGTCAACTTCTCCTCCTCCAACTCCCCACTGGAGTAACCTCTTTTGGGCGAAGACTCCTCCCGGGCGACCTCTTCATTGGGGCGAATTCCTCTTTCAGAAGTAGTTCCAAAGATGGTCCATGACCCACACCAGAGCTAGCAAGGAGAAGCAGCTAAACCCTAAGAAGGCACCAATCAAGTGTTATCACAGAAGACGGCCAGATCTTTATCAAACACCCATAAGAAGTCTCTCTGTTTCTGGCCTGGTCTCTAGAATAGAAGGGTTAGACTCAAGCCTAGTCTCTAGAATAGAAGGGTTAGACGACAAAACTAAAACTCAAAAGACTCTACCTCAACGCACTCTTCTTAACAAGGCCATGGCAGAAGAGCTTTCCGCTCTTTTGTCAAGAATCAATATCAGATTTTCTTCATTTCATGGAGGTGCTAAGGAAGATCCCGAAGATCATGTACGAAGATTTCTTTCAACTTGTAAGAGCAGAGGCTTACAACAACGGCAGGACGCATTCCTTGCTCTCTTTCCATCGACTCTTGAAGGACTGGCGGACAAATGGTTCAGCCAGTACGCGGAAAACCATTTCCAGACATGGGAAGCATTGAGGACCGAGTTTACAGATGCATTCCGGCCAGGTAACTCTACAGAAAGAACCTTGGATGAACTTGAGAATCTAATCTTGCATATGGGAGAATCATTTTCAGAACTTATGACGCGGGCAAGGTCACTAGTAGCAAGATTGCCGGAACCACCAGGAGATTTCCTTGTCAAGAAGTGGGTGGAGAAGGCCTTGCCGAAATCCACCCAGCAGAAGCTAAGAGAGCTGTTGAGACCAGACTCCACTTTGAGAGAATTCGAAGCAGCTGCCACAAGGATTGAGGCTGCACGAGTCCATTTTGGAGCACATCCGGGAAAAACCTTCCCCCAAGATGAAGACATGGTGACAGCCTTGAGGAAGGAACTAGAGACCTTAAAGCTGCAAAGGAATCGAGAAGAGGACAAGGGAACTTCAAAAGGTCTCGCTCAATTACGACAAGAGCTTGAAGAACTCAAGACACTAAGGGAGGTAAGAACTGGACTATGGTGTTCTCTGTGTAGTACCCAAGGACACACATCACACGAATGTCCAAGGAAGCTAACATGCCAGTTTTGTGGCAAGGGTGGCCATGAGGCCAAGGATTGTTATTTTCTAAAGGGTCTTGGAAATCAGACTATGATGCCAGGACAACCTCCAGTAGCTCAATGGGTAGGAGTGGCTCAATCCTCTTTGTTGGGGCAGCCACCATTACCATCCACTACAACGCCTCCGGTAACAACTTTCTACACCAATCAAGGACCTCAACGGCAAGAAGGTAGGCCTCGTCAGAATCGACCACCTAGGCCTATAATGTGCTACAGATGTGGGGAGTATGGACACTTCCAAAGTAAATGTTCGCTTCCTGAGGATGCTCCACCATGCAAAAATTGTCCTGAAACAAGGGATCATTACACGAAGGACTGCCCAAAGTCAATGCCTTCTACAAGCACGCAAGGTAACTCTTGCCCCCTGCATATGATCACAGTATCTAATGATAAGGGCAATGTAGGCTCCCCAAGCGCCCGAGTAGTCCAACTTGAGGAACTTTCCGGAGTCATGACTAGGGCACAAAAACAGAAGGCAGCTTTGAAAGATGCTGCAAAAGAAGCAACAGATTCATCAAAAGACAAAGGAAAAAGGACCATGGAGCATGAACCTTCTCATGGAGCCAACCACCACCAAGACAAAGCAAAAATCTCACTGGGAAGAGATAAAGATAGTAATGAGCAAGTTATTGACAAAGCATATGCAGTATCTAAGGAGGACCTAAGGCAATTCCAGCATGGATCTACTTCAAGGAACAGCCAAGAAGGCTTCCTCACGGCAGTTCAAGTCTTGCAGAGCACCTACCAACAGGTATCTCTATATAGCTTGTTAGCAATGAGTCCTGGATTCAGAGGAGAAGTAATGGCTGCCATAAATGGGTTAGACCCTGGCACCATATTAAGTGGCGGGCAAGGCTTCACTTCTCTAATTTCCCAACAAACACCTGTACCATCAACTTATAGCTCAGAACCATCTAGGATGGCACCTCTCACTGATTACAAGAGTCCTAGACTAACTGTAAGTATCAAGGGAACTCCCTTGGTAGGAGTGATAGTTGATGGAGGATCTGGTATTAATCTGATGCCGGAGTACACCATGACATGGCTAAACCTGAAACCAACTAAAGATGCTCACTTTACAGTATCACTGGCAGACCAAAGCAAAGTAAGCCCATTAGGCATAGTGGAAAAGGTTGAAGTCATCATACATAACTTAAAATTTGTGTTGGATTTTGTGGTAATAACACTCCCTAAGGTGAAGGGAGGATTTCCTTTGTTGATAGGAAGACCATGGCTACGCCACAGGAAAGCGGTACATGACTGGGGAAGTGACACCTTATGGGTGGCCGGACCAGACAAGGTGATGAGACAACTCCACATGGAAGGAGGACCAGATGAAGCCCTAGGTACTTCTCAAGTTGTTCTACATCCAGAGGAGAATGCACAGGAAGAAAAAAATAATAGCACTAGAGAAGAGGAACCACGAACTATACCAGAGGGAGCAGACATTTGGGCCACTTCTCCTCCACCATGGGTTTTGGAAGATCAAGAGGTGTCAGTTTCTTCTCTTCCCAAATGGGCGACTCCCTCTCCAACTCCTAATCAAACTGGGGCACCTGCTCCACCTCCTCCCAATTGGGCGACTCCACCTCCACCCCTAAATAACTGGGCGACTGAACCTTCAGTTTGGGCGCAGCCTCCACCTCCCTCCAGCTGGGCGACTCCACCTCATAGTCCAAGCTGGGTGTCTCCGCCTCCGAGTAGCCGGGTCGCCCCAGAAGCTTGGGCTCCATTCTCTGCTCAAAGATCCCCACATTGGGCACCTGAATGGGCAGCTTATCCGCCACCTTGGGCTACTCCTACAATTGGCTGGGCGGCTCAATGGGCATCCGGAACGCCTCACACAGAACCATGTAAGACGACACCACATGACATCAAGGAAGAAGTTGATGAAGGGGAAAATTTATCCAATGAAGAACTAGGGGACATCATGGATTGGATAGAAGAGACCAACAATGTTACATGCTTCACGGTAGCAATCATGGATAAAGAGGCAGATGAACCTATTATTGTGGAGTCTGTAGTCTTGGGCGAGCCAGCCAAAGATTTTCGAAGAGGTAAAATTCTGAAAGGAGTTGAAGGGAAAGAAAAGATTGAATCAAGCAAAACAG
The DNA here is from genome assembly GCA_020310875.1 of Ceratopteris richardii. NCBI lineage: Eukaryota > Viridiplantae > Streptophyta > Polypodiopsida > Polypodiales > Pteridaceae > Ceratopteris > Ceratopteris richardii. The sequence continues at coordinate 12,868,219 of CM035414.1, read as the reverse complement.
AAGAAAAACTAGTGGAAAGCATTTTTCCATTAGCAGAAGTTCCAGTAGGATGGACACAGGAAAAGACCGAGGAAATCAGTATCAATGATAGTCCAGCATTCACAAAGCAGACGCTGTTCAAGGACGAGGAAGAGGCAACTTTGGAGCCAGTTAAAGAAGTCAACTTGGGGGAAGACGGACATCCACAGAATCTTTTACTCGCAAGTTGGTTGTGGGAACACCCTCTTCTGCTCACAGAGGTAATAACATTCATGAAGAATTTTAAAGATATATTTGCATGGAGTTACAAGGATTTGACAGGAATACCAAAAGAACTCGGAATACACACTATTCCTCTAGTGGATGAAGCTCGGCCAATTAGAGGAAAGATGTATAGGTTAAATCCCAAATATGCAGAAGCAGTCAAAAGGGAAATCCAGAAAATGGAGGAAGCAGGAATCATAGTCCCAGTAGAGCATTCCGAATGGTTGTCCTCTATGGTCATAGCACCTAAGAAGCAGCCTAATAAAATCAGAGTTTGTGTGGATTTCCGAGCATTAAATAAGGTAACCATCCCTGACGGGTTTCCCACTCCCTTTTCTGAACAAGTGATTGAAGATGTGGCGGGACATATGCTATACAGTTTCATGGATGGTTTCAGTGGATACAATCAACTAGAAATCCATCCTAACGATCAGCCAAAAACAGCCTTTGTAACTCCTTGGGGAACCTATATCTACACCAAAATGGCTTTCGGTCTTAGAAATGCACCAGCCACTTTTAATAGGACAGTGTATCTAATCTTCAACAAGTTGCTCCTAAAATTCTTAAGAATTTTTATGGACGACTTTTCGGCCTTCTCTGGAGCAGCCTGCACTACTGCAGTAGAAAATGTGCCAGAACATTTGAAGCAATTAGAACAAGTGTTCGAGCGTTGCAGAGAAACAGGTTTGAAACTTAACCCTAACAAATGTCATTTTTTGGTAACTCAAGGTACCCTGTTAGGACATGTGGTCTCTGCAAAAGGGATGACTCCAGATCCGGATAAGGTAATGTCAATTCTCAAGCTTCCGAGACCTATCAATGCTAAAGAGGTCCAAAGCTTTCTCGGGCACACAGGATATCACCGCAAGTTTATACGCATGTATGCCGAGGCAGCACGACCACTTTCACGACTTACAAGCAAAAGTTTTCCTTTTCAATGGTTTGAAGAAGAGGAGTCAGCATTTACTTATCTAAAACAAAGGTTGGCATCTGCACCCATACTCATTTCACCAAATTGGTCAAAAACATTCCACGTGCATGTAGATGCAAGCTTGTATGCAGTAGGAGCTGTACTGACTCAACCAAGCGAGGTACACAAGTTAGATCAACCCCATTCACTACGCAAGTAGACTCCTCTCAAAAGAAGAAAAGAACTATAGCACCACAGAAAGGGAAGCATTGGCTATTGTATTTGCCCTCAAAAAAATTCAGGCACTACATTCACCGTAATTACGGACCATCAGGCTTTAAAATATTTGTTGAATAAGCCGCAAGTTGCAGGAAGAGTATGGAGATGGTTGCTTCTCTTCCAAGAATTTGATTTTGAAATTGTACAGAGAAGCGGTAGGCAGCATGTCATTGCAGACCATCTCTCTCGCATCAGGCATCCAGGACAAGCAACAAAGGGAGTAGAAGATGATTTCCCAGACAGCCAAATCTACAAGGTAAGTATGGCACCAACATGGTATGATGACTTAATTCTCCTTCTAGGGAAGGGCCAATTTCATACTGGGTCCACTCCATTGGAAAAGCGTAGACTCCTCCTAAAAAGTAAGAATTTCATGATGGCAAAGGATACCCTCTATAAGGTTGGCCCTGATGGGATGTACAGAAGGTGTCTTCAACCACATGAAACGGAAAATGTTCTTCAATTGGCACATGAAGGAAAATCTAGTGGTCATTTTCCGGGGCATATCACTGCACTCAGAATACTCCAAAGCGGCCTATGGTGGCCATATCTCTTTAGAGATGCCACTAAGTTTGCCAAGGCATGTGATGTTTGCCAACGATGTGCGCCCAAACCAACACGACAAAGGAATCAGCCTCTCAATATCTCTATGGCTTGGCAACCATTTGAGCACTGGGGACTAGACTTTGTCGGCCCTATTTTCCCAGTAGCACAAGATTCAGGTGCCAAGTATCTTTTAGTGGCAACCGATTATGCTACTAAATGGGCTGAGGTTATAGCGAGTAAGGACTGTACTGCGGAAACGGTAGCCCACTTCTTGTATAATTATATCTTTTGCAGATATGGATGTCCAATAGAGGTTACAACAGATCAAGGGTCTCATTTCGTCAATAGGGTGTTGACTTTGATTTTTAACAGGTATCAAATTTTCCATAAGAAGTCCTGTGCTTATTACCCAAGGGCAAATGTGCAAGCAGAGAGCACAAATAAGGTCCTTATGCTCCTACTAAGGAAAACATGTTTACAGTTCCCTAATACTTGGGGACAGGCATATCTTGGAACCTTGTGGGCATACAGAACCTCTTTCAAGGCCACAACAGGTCATACTCCATTTGAACTATTGTATGGAATACAAGCGATTGCTCCTTTTGAGTTCTTGCATGGCTCCAACCGCGTGGGAACCAATCGAATTCCTGAACTTACTAGCACTCTCTCAGCAAACATTGTAAGGCTACAACTTCTCGAAGAAAAGAGAAAGATAGGCAATGATACTCTAGTGACAGTACAGGAAAAAAGGAAACAAAATCATGATGCAAACCTCTGGAAGTCAAAAATTAAGGTAGGGAGCTTAGTTTTGATGTACCATCCGCGACTATTCGAGAAGAAGGCTAAGAAGAAACTCATGCCAAGATGGAACGGACCTTTTAGGGTCATACGAACACTTCCGAAAGGGGCAGTACAAATCTCCACATTGACAGGAACAATCCTTCCCTTAGTCAATGAATCCAAGCTAAAACCTTATGTGGAAAAATAGAGAAGAATGTATTTGCCTTTGTATATAGGGTACTTACCCACATGTTGTTACCTGTTAGCTTTTATCATTTCTGAATGTAAATATTGGGCTTTTCTCATCTGTCTTCTTCACCACCTTCCTCTCATAGGCTTATACTCCCACTCTTTAAATCTCCTCCTATCCCTTATCACCAAGGATCTCCTTCCCTTTTCTTGGAGCCTTTCCCTTCTCGGCCACCAGGACCTTTAGACCCCTTGGGCGAATCCTCACATTAGGCGACTCTCTACCAAAACCCCATGAGGCGACCCCTTCCCAATTACACCTTGGCGACTCCATTTCACCAACCACTTGGGGCATTCACCCTTAGTGACCAGATGGGCGACTCCCACCCTATGAGCGGCACTCCTCCCTTTCCCCCTCACTATACCAGCATAAACTTCTTTCCTTCTCAGCTGACTCTCTTCCTTCTCAACAATGTGACCCTCTTCCTTTTCAACCAATATGCAAACCTCAATATCCAACCAAGGCAACCCCTTCCCTTGCCTCCTTGGGCAACCCTCGCCCTAAGCAACCCCTTCCCTTGCCTCCTTGGGCAACCCTCGCCCTAGGCGACCCCTTCCCTTGCCTCCTTGGGCAACCCTCGCCCTAGGCGACCCCTTCCCTTGCCTCCTTGGGCAACCCTCGCCCTAGGCGACCCCTTCCTTGCTTGCCTCCTTGGGCAACCCTCGCCCTAGGCGACCCCTTCCTTGCCTCCAGTTAAGGCGACCCACAACCGGGGCGACCTTCCTCCAAGGCCCACCTTGGGCGCCACATAAAGCCAGGCGACCCCTCATCTCGATTACTCATTCAACCTCCACACAACTTGGGCGACCCTTCACCTTCACCTTCAAAAGGCGACTCTCATGCATATCGACTTCCATGTGCAACTAGGCGACTCTCCTCCCTATCAACTACATTGGCAAACCGCCTCCCTTGGATCATCATGGGCAACCCTATCACCTTCCCCCTCCTCATTGGGTTTTAGCCAAACCCTTCATTTCCTGCTCATTCTAGCCTACTTACATGCCTACTCACCAATATCAATGACCACCCGCTTGCCTCACTTCAAGCATTGGTTACCCCACCTCTCCTACTGACCGTCCACCCCCTCACCTAGACGACTTCCCCACCTCCCACTCGATTAATTCTTCCAATAAACATCATTCTCAAGGGTAGTAAACCCCATCTACACCTATCTCTTCCTTTCCCTCCTAACCTCCTACCACCTTCATAAGTGATTCTCTACCTATCCTCGGCACTCATTCCCCAACAGCATCCTATCCACTTCTCTCATCATCTTCACCAAAGCACATCTCCCTCCTCTTCCTCATTTTACCACAACATATCCTCCCCATAGGGCGACCCCACCTCCCACCTACACCAGATTGGCCTAGGACGAACCACCTCCCACCTCTACCAGATTGGCCTAGGACGAACCACCTCCCACCTCTACCCGATTGCCCTAAGACGACCCACCTCCCACCTCTACCATAGTGGCCTACGGCGACCCCCCCCTTTTTGCACATTGGCCTAGGGTGGCACCCCTCACACACCATCAAGGGCGACCCCCCCTTCCACCTCTCACCTTCGGTGACCCTTCATCCCACCCCCGCCTTGGGCGACTCTCTCCTCCAAGATCCAATTTGGGCGACCCTCCTCCAAAATCTCACCTTGGGCGACCCTCCTCCAAGATTTCACTTTGGGCAAACCTCCTCCAAGATCCACTTTGGGCAACCCTCCTCCAAAATCCCACCTTGGGCGACCCTCCTCCAAGATCCAATTTGGGCGACCCTCCTCCAAAATCTCACCTTGGGCAACCCTCCTCCAAGGTTCCACCTTGGGCGACCCTCCTCCAAAATCCCACCTTGGGCATCCTCCTCCAAGATTCCACCTTGGGCGACCCTCCACTTATCCCACATCCCACCTCGGGCAACTCCTCCGATTTCTATCTTGGTGCCAACTAACCTCCAACTAAGGAGGCTTCTCCTCCCTTGGCCCTACCTCCTCATCTTGGGCAACCCCTTTGGCAACCTACCTCCCAATCACCTCTATGACCTCTATGGGCGACCCTTCTCCTTTTCAACCTCAATGGCCCAATCATCTCTATGACCTCTATGGGCGAGCCTCCTCTCACTCACCTCCATGGCCACTTGGGCGAGCCTCCTCTCCCTCAAATGTGCCAATTTGGGCGACCTTACTCCCTTTCAATCTCTAGAGCCAACCTGGGCGACATCCTTTTCCCTTGATAATTTGGGCAACCTCTCCTCCATCTCAAACTATTAACCAACATGGGCAATTGACCTCTCATCCTTCACCCTTGACAAATGTGGGCGACCTCTACTCCATCTCAAGCTACAATTTGGGCGACCTCACCTCCTCCTCTCCTCCTTTCCCTCAACATGGGCGACCTCTCCTCTACTTTCACCTTGGCCCTTCCTTGGGCGACCTCACCTCCTCCTCTCCTTCTTTCTCTCAACATGGGCGACCTCTCCTCCACTTTCACCTTGGCATTTCCTTCGGCGACCTCACCTCCTCCTCTCCTCTTTTCTCTCAACATGGGCGACCTCTCCACCTCCCCTCACCCTCAATTGGGCGACCCAAGTCCCCTCATCATCAATTGGGCGACCTCTCCACCCCCTCATCGTAACTTAGGCAACCTATCCACCTCCCCTCATCCTCAATTAGGCGACCTCACCACCTCCCTTCATCCTCAATTACAGACCTCTCCAACTCCTATCATCCTTCATTTGGGCAAGCATACCCACACATCGGAACCACCTCTTGTTCCACCTCTTTCCTTCTAGACTCTTATGACCAATCCCTCCTGTCTCTAAGTCCCTAACCCATATTGGAGACCACCAACTATGCCGCGGCCTCCTCTAGTTATAACTGCATTTTGTTTCTTGTAAATGTTTTCTTGTTGTAACAACTGAGTATTGTATTCCCTCATCTCTCCGAGACGGAGAGACACTAGTGGCGGGCAACCTGTAGAACAAATATTGATAGAAGGCATCAGTGGCCAAGGCATCAGTGGCCAAGGCATCAGTGGCCAAGGCATCAGAGGCCGAGGCACCACACGCCCAAAATCTAGAGTGGGCACCAGGATGGAAGATTTGGGCGACTGTATGCCCAAGGTAGACCTCACAAGGCTGGGTCCGGGACCCAGCCACTCATCATTACACGACAAGGTCCAATACTGGAGGCGGGGGCGGCTGGGGTGACGGCTGACTCTTGTCACCGCCTAATGCATTAACTTCCCACTACCCCGATGGAACAGACCCTCCTGTTGTAACCAGTTCCTCACCTCTCTCCTATAAAAGGAGAACCCGCAAGTGGAAAAGGGGCGTGATATACAGGACACGATACAGGATAGGCCATATGTTATAGCTGAGAGTGAGAGTGGACTTAGAGCTCCTGGATAGTGGAGTCCTGTTCATGTTAGCTACTACTGCTGGTTATGCTGCTTCCTTGATGCCATTGTGTAAGAATACCCTGAGATTGCGTTCTCATGTCCTTGCTTGGTATGATCAGCTGTAGTAGGATTAGTCGTGGTATGAGATAACCACTTGTCTTCTCATTGTGTTGTATTTGACCTTCTAGTTAGTATGGTGTTGTGCTCCATGCTTGCCGTTGCTTGATTCTTACCTCTAAGTGTGGTTCCTAGTGTTGATGTGAAGGCTTCGTGATAAGTGTCTATTTTGGTAATGTGTTCATGTGCTTACATATTCTCCAGGAGTAGTGCATTTTGCATTCCCTGCACCCACACACTTCATTTCACCACCTACAACTTTAGAAACCATAGCATCCTTTCTATATGATCATATATTCTACACGTTTGGTTGTCCAATAGAGGTCACCATAGACCAAGGTTCCCACTTCATAAATCACGTACTGAAACTCATTTTTGTCCCATACCAAATCTTTCATAGAAAATCATGTGCATACTATTTGAGAGCCAATGGCCAAACAAAGAGCAAGAATAAAGTACTTATCTATCTACTCAAGAAAACTTGCCCGCAGTTTCCCACCACTTAAGGGCAAGCCTATTTAGGAACAATATTGAATATGGACCTACGCAACTTTGTTTAAAGCTACTACTGGCCACACATCATTCGAGCTTGTGTATGGAGTACATGCAATCGCCTAGTTTGAATTCTTGTAAGGATCTTCTCACATTGGGTAAGCAAGAATACAAGGGTCTATAGCTACGATGGCATCTAACTGTATTAGAATGTAGCTTCTGAAGGAGAAAAGAAAGTAGGGCATTAACAGGATCACCATAGTACAGAATCACCTTTAGACTTTCAAAATTAAGAAAGGCAGTTTCGTTTTACTGTACCACCCAAGACAGTTTGAGAAAAAGTCTAAGAAGAAGTTATTGCCAAGATGGATTGGCCCTTTCCAACTAGTTGAAATACTTCCCGAAGGAGGAGTCCGCATAGCCACCATGGATGGATAGATAATGCCACTTGTCAACCAATCCAAGTTACAAATCTACGTGAAGTCATCTTAGTAGCTCTACCTGAGATAAGGTATCCCATGTAAATACTCTACACACTAGGGTCAATCTACCATGCAATTTACCTTAGATAAACCGAACTCCTCCCATTCATATAATTGTTACACCCGACATGAGCTTCAAACCTACTCAAAAGGAGGCATATCACGGTGTCTCTGCTTATCATATACTTTGTCCATATTCAACTTCATCTAAAGATCTTCAATTGCTACCCCCTCAAGAGAGATAGTATAGAAATGTGTGGCCACCTGTTATTTCACAACTTCAAGGCAAATCCTAGATGGAGATCGTCGTACACATGTTTCAAGAAATCCTCAACAGAATAGGCAAAGATAGACAGCAACTAATTGATTTGGAATTTCGACTATGAAACCACATTAGGATCATTTCCAATGAGTTCCTATGAGTCGCCCTCATTCCTAAAGAAATGAATTTGCAAATTAAGGACCTTCCATGACACAAGGTAGTAGCAAAGACTGCACAGGAGAGAATTAAAAATCTCAACGATGAACTCCAAGCAGCAAAAGCACAAATTGAAGAGCTTAAAGTGGAGAACAATACCCTAAAACGACAAAGAGATGCTTACAAATCATGCTTTGATCCATTCCAATCTCTTATTTCCAGATATCCAATGGAGGAGGAAGAGGAGGTCCCTCACATAGCAAGAAAAGAACGAGGCAAGGACTAGATAATGTTTACTTGCACGAATTTTTTTAGATTCATTTTATTTGGCACTATGTTTTAGTTGATTGATGTATCTCCTTTTTTTTTGCAAACATTTCATCATTTCATAACCAAATTTCTATAATATATATTTGTGAAGACCCTTCGTAACTTTTCAATTATTATTTGTATGTCTTTTGCTCTCAGAGATGGAGAGACATGAGTGATGGGCAACATGTAAAAAAATTTTCGAATCAGCTAAAGACTGGGATATTGGTGGAAGGACTTGTGGCATGCTACCAAGACTTTCCCAACTTCCTTCGGCATCAAGACTCTCCCAATTTCCTTGGGCTCCAAGACTTGCCCAGCCTCCTTGGGTGCCAAGGTGGCCAAGCCTGCGTAGGTGTCAAGTGGTCAAAAGGTAATTATTCCAATGAGGGAGCTGACAGGCTCTGACAAGGCAAGCGACAGGCAGACTCTGACAAGGCCGCTCAAGGCAAGGTAGGTCAAGGCACGGTAGGGCCACAACCATCATGCACCACTACCTGACAAACTCTGGCACTTGGCACCCTGACAAGTTTAACTTCCTAGGCCAAAACAAATGTTGCGTTAACTCCCCATTACTCTTGTAACACTCTTGTAATACCACCTGTTGTCTATAAAAAGGAAGTTCTTCATAGTTCCGAAATATGAACTTACAGAGATAGGCATAGAGAGACATGGTCAATATTGAGAGAAAGGCATACGTATCTAGAGTCTTCTTAGCTAAGAGAGACTCCAACCCTTGTACTCTTGCCCTACTATAAGAAGTCCCTACTAGTTGGTGCTAGCGAGAGGGTTATCTAGTGGAGCATAAGGAGAGAGTTAAGAGTGCCATCCTTTGAATAAAGGAATTGCCTATTTCCACATGCTCCAAATCTTCCTCCTCCAATCTTAATTTGTTAATTCATGAGAATCATAGTACATTTTTAATACTCCCAAGAGTAGTGCAATTGCATTCCCTACACCCACACACAAATTCACTAGCTATAGTGGCCTTCAAGTCAACCCCATAAGGTGGCCCACTTGGCACAAGGGAAGAAAGGGAGAAAGTGTGTTGAGGGCAAGTAAAATGTAAACGCAAGAAGAGAAGTGAAATGGGATAAAGAATGAGGCGAATTGTGGGGACACGTACATATTTTGCTAGGTTTTTTCCGAATAGATGCATGTTTACATGTGCTTGTACATATGTTTAATAGGGCAAAAATAAGCCTCAAATTACCATGAGTTTTCATTGCCCCAAGAATGGATAGACATTATCCTTCCTGTAAGAGTCCACTATCTCACTAAACAAGAAAGGCCTTCAGTCCTTCAAATCTTGGAAAGATAACAGGCTGTACATAGCATATGAATGGAGGTAGCCACAAAGAAAATTTGACTCTTATTTTATCACTTAACCCATTCATGGAATGTTGCATATTGCCAGACTCCAACATATTGCCAGACTCCAAGTGGTGTCTCATAGTGCTTGAACTTATAACCATAAGGTATACCTCCACTAGGGCACCAGTGCAATGACATGAGAGGAGCATATGTGCTTGAGTAGAGACCATATGTTTTGCAGAATATGAAGATGTCGGAAAATAAAGGCTAGATCATAGAGTAGATCATCCCACCATCACTTAATATGTTGACAATCCAAAACAGATGATGCATGGATCCATGTTCCTCACCACATCCTAGGCATGGGAAATGCAAATGAGAATGGGAATGGCTTCTCATGAATACACTAGTGTGAACAACTCAACGATTATTCTCCACGTAAAAACATGATAATGTAATGGCAGTCGTTTCTTCCAAATTGTCACTGAGAACATGATAGTGTAATGCTAATCACTTCTCCTAAACGATAGTACACCTTTGTTAGCGCCTGCGAAAGATGTGCAATAGCCCATTACCAAATATAGACATTGGCAAAGTCAGCTCTGGAAAGTAATGCATTGTAATATGCAGCTTCCACTATATCAAACCGATTGTGAGTAATAAGAATTTTCCAATCTTGTTCTCTACATAGGATCAAGGAGGTCAAAGGGAGGGCAACATCCTCATATTTAGTCAAAGAACTAAGAAGTACCTTTAATGAGCACCAATACCATACTAATGCCTAGCTTTACGGAAGGGACGCCACTACCCATTGCTACAAAAGAACTAGCTCAAAGTAGTAATCCCATTTTCTATGAAAATATTATGCATCCAATCCAAGTAAAGCTTCTATGGGAGGAATATGTACAAGAGACCAAAAGGAGATTCCAAAAAGCGATGAATTCCAATAGTGGAAGTTCTCTCATTCTAATGAAGCGAAGGAAAAATTTTATTCCACGAGGTAAGCATAAATGAAACATATTTGGAGCACATTTTGGAGCAAGCATGCGATAAAATTTTAGACCAAAAATCTAGTTCCCTGCATCCATTGAAGTATACAACACCACTATGGATGAGCATGTACATACATGGGGACCAAGGTTGTAAAGATTGCAAGAATGCGTATGCAATAAGAAGTCAAAAATACCCAACCCACCTTTTGTTTGAGGTTGTTTAATGAGTCCCCAAGCAACCATTGCAAAACACGAAGTTCACTTTTGCCATAAGAATGCTTTCATGACCAATATAAAAGGACGTAAAGCAGCATTTGTGCAATATAGTACATCATGTATGGGTGTTATATACTCTCAACAATGTGCATCCTAAAATGCGATGGTCATTCTCTTCCTCTCTGAGGAGCCACCTCAAATATATTGTTTGAAGAAAGCAATCAGTTTGTTGACATGATGTAATAATCTGTAAAGGAAGAGAATATCCAAGGTGCCTAAAAACATTGCCCTTCTGAATGTGCGTACCATCCCAAAATAAAGAATCGAGATGAGAAACTCATGTCATCGTAGTAACAAAGGACAAGTTCTATGTACAGCCCATTAGAGCCCAAAGTTTTACTATCTCGCAAGTGTGCTTAACAGCAAAAAACAACTCATCCGCATGAAAAGCCCTTCTAAATGATGCAAAGAAGAAGATGCAGGCGGCACAAAAGAAAACATAACTACCATTGGATCTTGTTGAGATTGACATGGATCATTCCCAATGCCCAATACCTTAGAGTAATAAGAAACCCATATCCATAACAAAATCAAAATATCTACAACATTAGAATTCCTCCTCATGGATTAGAACCTAAAAAATGTGTGCTAAGTTTTTAAGCTTCAAAAAATGAAGTTCTCCCACGAACCAAAAAATAAATAAATAAATAAGGCCCATCCCCATATGGGTCCGTAACATGAAACCATCCTTGGAATGCATTCTCGGAATGGACACGTTTTATGCCAATGTGAAAGGGGATGCCAACCATCCCGACTAGTCATCCCCATAGGTATGGTTTGGGGGATGGCATCCTGGCATCTATAGGACCTGAGGATTCATCCCCTCTCACTTTGAGTTGGAAGTGAACCAAGAAAATTTCCATTGTGAAACACAAAGAGGCAAGCCCAATCACAATCAAGTGAATGCAAGCACAAGACTATAAATTGCATTGAAGTGAACCAAGCTAATTTCCATTGTGATATAAACAAACAAGATGAGCCCAATCACAATCATGTAAGTGAGAATGAAAGATGAATCCATGGTTAGATGGGTGTTTTGATGACCATAAGTCAAAACAAAACTATTAAATTACATTCTTGCCAAGAATCCTTTTCATTAGAATACTCCCCTGTAGTGAAGTCCTCCAATTGATCAACCATATTTAAGTCCCCCACAAGCCATACATGCTCATATGCAGAGTGTGAGATGAGAAAGGCTGAAGTATGCCACACTTGGGAACAAACATGATGGTAATTTTGTCCATAAACATCAATAGAACATGGAGGGGACCTTGATACTAGGAGCAAAGCAAGTAATCTCCCCAAGGGATCGTTCAATAAGACGGAGGGTTGCAAAGTATCCAATAATGGTGATGCAATAAGAATATGATGAGGAATCCACTCCTACATTGGCAATCTAAATATATGGCTAACTATACGGTGATTCTCTTGCAATGCAATTTTCACTCTTGAAGGAATGTAAGAGCTACATTTCATTGAACAATCCAAGTCCATAGCATTTTCCATTTGGTTCATCTTCCAAGACCTTGTACATTCCATGTGACCATCTTCATGAGGATGGGCACATGATAGGCAGGGATTCCTTCTCCATTAACATGGATGTTTTCTCAATATCATTACCATCCACATTGAAATGTGTTTCTAACATAGAAACATACAATTCTTAAATGTCCTCCCTCTCTTGCAATTGTAAGTGACCAAGGTGAACCCATCATGATCCACATGGGCAGACTGTGAACCAACAATAGGGTAGCTAAGAATCTGCAATATTGAAGCATTAATAGTTGTTTACCCCTATCTGTTGGAGTATAACTTTTTGGCAAGGGGACCAACATGCAAAGCTGCACAGTAGCTAGGAACATGTGAAATGGCCATTTAACACCCTTGTCAATGGGAGCCAAAGATTTTCAGGGGGGATTTAAGAGTGGACATTTTTGCAACAAATTATGGTACAGAAGAAAGAGGTCGCCCAAAGTCTTCTTCCTGAGGACTTCTAGATTATTCATCACCGTACAATAGGGTAGTATCTGAAATACCCTATTTTTATGGTGAGATATGGAGGGTATTTCATCACCATACAATAGGGCAGTATCTGAAAAAGTGCCCCAATTTCCACATTGAAAATAAGCACCAGTCAATTAGCTCATTTCAGATGTACCAGAGTCTCACCCACCTCATCCACTGCATCAGTCAAAGAGGACGGGATTCACTTATTGATCTCTCAGATAATATATGTATGATGCCTGATGCCCATCTCTGCTACATCATCCCAAAAGTAACACAGAAGATCCACCATGTCCAACCAAACAGGGAAGTCTCAAAGAAGTTTTTTCTTGATATGTCTAACAGGTTTGCAGGGAAATGCATAAATCAAAGCACCAAACAAAGGGACTACACAACGATTTTACAACAGATCACTGTCATTGTTTGACTTGTAAATAATCTGATCCCAAGAAGTATACTTGTTCCAGTGCATCATGCTGGAAACAAGTGTCCAACTGCTGCACAACTTCCACAACCGAGTTCAGCTTATACATACAAAAAAGAATCTCTCTAGTGAAATCCGAAAAACTATGCCAGCAAACTTTCCCCATTGCAATATGACCTTAACATTCCCTGCAGCCTCTGGATTCCTGATAATACCATCCCTCAATATTTCTTGCATTGGTAAAGTAAGTGACATTCAATCATGAGGAAGAGAAATGTCCTGATCCTGTGGGGGGTTGAAGGCAGCACCCTCTGCCAAATGATTCCTGTCTTATTTTATATGAGTCTGTCTATAGGGAAATTCAAAACACTCCCAGAATGATAATCAGTAGGATGCAATGTCAGAGTAGCTCACAAATAGAAAGTGTAATCCTCGGAGAGACAATTGAGTAAGTGCTGGTATTTACAGTCAGTGTAGCAGAAAGTTGACCGTCTGCAGATGGGCACTTGACCATGTAAGTGAGTGAGGATGCAGAACAGGTTATGCAGGTAGACAATTGAGTAAGTGTACTGACAGGGTTATGTACAATCAGTGGGGTTCCAAGCATGAGAGGACGCAGGAAAAAGGGCACACCTGGACAGCTGCATGAGACAAACACATGATGAGAGTTCCATCAACCTTCCACATTTTACCTTACATTACATAGATTACATACATACATACATTACAAACATACATATATATAAAACATACATACATACATACATACATTACAAACATACATACATTACAAACATACATACATATAAAACATACATACATACATACATACATACATACATACATACATACATGCATGCATGCATGCATACATACATACACACACACACACACACACACACACGCATACATTCATGCATGCAGGAATAGATTAATCAATAAATGATAAGCTGAGGAAAAAGAATGCTCATTGTGAAAAACTGAAGATATGCTTTACTGTCTTCTTTCATAAAAATGCAACTTACTGGATTGAAAATGATGAAGAATTGGGAGGTATTGGTGTTTCTTCCTGCATTGGCCATGGAGACCATGCCCTTCCTATCATGGCTATGCTTGGCTGAAATTTCATCAGCAAAGACTGGCCCATAGATAGAAGATCCACATTTTCCTGTACTTGTTGGATCTCCAGTTTGGCACATAAAACCAGGAACTACCTTCTGCTGGAAATAATGGATTCAGATATATTAAATATATCAATATCTAAGCATTAAGAAATTATTGAAGAAAACAAATTGCTCCCAGAAAACAATTCTCTGCAATGAGGATGAGTTGGAAACTTATTGTCACTTAGTCAATCATTCAATTCAATCACTCACATGAAAAAGTATCCCATCATAATAACCAGATTTGCAGAGCTCAACAAAATTTCTGCATGTCCTACATAGGAAAAGAAAAACAAAAAGTTCAGGTGCACAGAAATTGCAGTGTAAATGGAAAAAGTAATCATCAGATAGAACGACTTCTAGTTTTTGAATCATAAAAGCAATTTAAAATACCATTTACAATGTATAATATTCTGATTTGACTCCATGTAATTGCAATTTTCATTTATCCTGGCAAAGGCTGACCTTGAAGAAAGAGTTTCCCATTTCCTAACTCACATAGCTGAAACTTTTCCTGTTGTTTACATGCGCTCCACAGGCTAGGAAAATTGTATGAAATGTTGAACTCTAAAAGAGGTCCTTCCAAAATAATGATAATAATATATAATTAAAAAAAAACCTGTTCCTTGAAAAAATAGTGAGCTCAATGTTGAGCCACATTAACCTCATAAACTTAAATACATTAGAGCATAAACAAGAGCCCTCTCGATAAAATTCCAGCATCTTTTTTGGTCAGATAAGTACAGTTGACATCTACAAATGGTTCTCAATGAACCAAGATAGTGGACCCCACAAGCTCTACCAATAGTTATCATGGCAGTAATTTTGAAGAACGAATTGTGCATGGATCTCATAAATATTAGAGTTGCCCATTCTAAATGAAAGGGAACAGAGCGAGCTTTGAGTTGATGCACTTGGATGTTCTAGAAGCCCCGGAAACAAAGGGGCACTAGAAGTAGAGAAAGAATCCTGCACAAGAACTTGGCGAGAGAGAGAGCACTTCATATTGAACTCTTGTAGAATGTCCTCTTGATATGAGATAAGAGGACAAACTTTTATTACAAGTGACCTTTTTGGTCACTTGGACATGTTCACACATTTCCAATGATCAATTGCTCCACAGGTTCTCCTCTTCACTCTACATGCTTGAATAGCCTTGGTTGCGCCTTCTCCAGGAGAGTATGACTATATTGGCCTTCTTGTGACCTTTCACATACTCTTGAGTGACCTTTGGCTCTTTATATATCCTTGGGTTGTCTTTTGGCTTTTCATTGACATGAAACGATAAGGATTCGTGTTTTGTTGTCCATTGGAGTCTCCTTTAGCTTTGGCAACATCCTTCTTTTGCTCTAAAGTTGATGAGCTTTCCAGATTCACAATTTCGACACCATCTGTATACATAGTTGATGAAGCACTTCTATGACAAAATGACATCACCCGTCTATGTGTTTTGTATGCACGAAACATGGCATCCTTTGTGAGACAGCCTACAGGAGTGGATTAGGAAAGCGAAGGCGAAGAGAGGTTCTCCACCAGCTGAGACTAACTAGCTATATAAATGGTTGCCAAGGCCGGGAGGTTTGGCTCATGACTCATCTTATGTGTCTTCACACTCTATTCTCGTAGATCACCATGCGTGAGCGACGCTTCTGAAAGCCCTTTCCCATAAAACACGCTATACAGCAATCACAGTAGTGCAGATTTGGTTGTGAGAATCCTCTTCGACAAACTTCTAGATACCAAGGACGTGGAACTTTAATATTTTCCTTGAGTTCCGAAACCATGGAAAACAAGAGGAGGAGGATTTTAGCCTCACAGACATCAGGAGTGGTGAGTCATGAGTAAACTGCAATGGAGGAGCTATGAAGAGAGCAACTGGACGCTGGAAAGTGAAATGGATCGGGTACGTTAGGGTCAGCATACGTACAAATGCGCGGAAGCGAGCTAAATGTAGGACATGAAGATCAACGATCGTACGTGGCTAAATGAGAAAGGTGGTCTCGGATAGAAATGAGGCCCCCTGATCATAATCTGCTTTGCAACTCTAATTTTATCTTGCAGGATTCCATCTGGACTGGCTGGCTCTCCCTCTGGAAAATGGCAAAATTGGAATAATTGAACACGCTACCTGACTTGGAAGAATCTGACCATCAACAACTAGGTTTGCTCAAGGCTCAGATGATGTTATTATCTCTGATCCTAACTTATCCCTTTCTTGCAAACAGGTGCTGCTGATCCTAACTTATCCCTTTCTTGCAAATAGGTGCTGCTGCAGGATCACCTCCAAGGTTGCAATAGTCAACAGCTTACCAATATCTCTAAGATTGCTGGTGCGTGGAAAGCTTTCGAAAAACACAAAGGTTCAATCTTCAAAATTCTGGGAAAACTCAACAGTAGATGGACCACACAGTGGAGTGCTGACCAATGGAAGTACAGATTTGTCTGTATCTGGGCCTACCCCAACAACATTAAACACTCCTATCTTCAGTAGCTTATAATTCACAATGGATTACGGTGTGGAAACAGAGCTAGAAGATGTGGGATTGCTGATGGTTTGTGTACAGTACTCCTATCTTCAGTAGCTTATAATTCATAATGGATACAAGGAAGTGCTGCTGGGATCTTGTCTAAAAATGGATGTGGCCCTCTCGAATCCATGGAGGTGTCACACCTTGTGGTATATCTGGATTAACAGGAATCAACACTTTTTCAACAGTGGAAAAAAAGATCTCCTGTATTCCTTTACCCTAGGTCTTCGAAAAATTGGCTTAAGTTGTATACAGTCCATTAAATGTTCTCTCCCTGAGAATTTCAGTTTTCTGATGTAATAAAGGATCTCCCTCCCAATAAAAAGAGATCTACCTTGTTATCATTGTACTCAAAAAGTTGAGATGATTCTACTTTGTATGTAGTCTCCTTAGTTCTTGTACTGCAGTATTCGCATCTTTGATTTATCATCTTTCTCTGTTTCCTCAAAAAAAAGGAAACGAAGCCCCATATACGTCTCTCTCTCTCTCTCTCTCTCTCTCTCTCTCTCTCTCTCTCTCTCTCTCTCTCTCTCTCTCTCTCTCTCTCTCTCTCTCTCTCTCTCTCTCTCTCTCTCTCTCTCTCTCTCTCTGCGCGCTATTAGGAACATTTTGCGGTCCCCTTAATAGTTGCCGTGATGTACGCAATTTGAGAAGTCTTCGTAAATAAATGTTTTATAGGAAAGGTCGGCGCAAACCTAGGAGCGTCTTCCACGAAAAGTTCGATATCCAGAACTCCATGAGAACAGGTGAGACTAACTGACATATCGAAGTTCCGAAAGTGAGCAGATAGGAGGAAAAGGATTCCTAAGATTCTTATTGATGCAATGAGTTCGAATATCCTGGAAAAACTGTAGTGTCCAAGCGCCTCCTAGCCACGCCCTGTGCAGAAGGACAGAGGAAGCCGGCAGAATGTCCATGTTTGATTTCGTACATTCCGTCACCGCTTATACCTGCCCAATCGTCTGTTATAGTCACACTCTCAAGACAGGGAATCGAAATCGTATGTTGCAACCTTTTTTCAATACGTTGCAACTTGTCTTTTTTTTTTTTATATATATAAAGGAAGTTCGGCCTTAGCCTAATCTCCCGGACTTTAATTATATTAAAGAGAAAAAGTTACAAGTGAATGGGACTAGTGCCCATGGGACCCCCCAAATCCCACAACGCAGGGGAGGAGTACGGCAAGCTACAGGGCATTACAAATGAGGCGGATAACATTACCATCACCCTCATGTGGGACCCATTTGGGTTTCAACTTGTTGTTTTCGAGGAGATAGATACAGTGATGTCTAAACGGTGGTGATCTCTTGACTCGGGAGATTCTTTTACCAAGGAGAAATAAGGATTTCTCGATCGACCATTCCTTGGGAGTTTGGCCGAAATTGACGGCACAGCGCTCTCTCCAAATCTTCCAGAGAGCCTCACCTCTGATGGCATTCCATAGTCTTGATGAGCATCCGATCGCCTCACCCAACATCACTTGTTGCCAGTTGATTTGACTCGTTAATCTCAAAACGCGGTATACGTGATGCCAGATAACCCGGGACTTGGGGCAGTCGAAGAACAGGTGGGCTAAATCTTCGATGCACCGATGACAACGCTTGCACCATGGCGGCACACCACAGATTTTGTTAGCCCTTGCATTAGTCCAGATTCCCTTATGCAAGACCTGCCACATGAGAACGGACTTTTTGACCTCAATTAAGGGGTGCCAAAGAGACATGAATTTTAGCTCCCACCGAAGTTTGGTCCAAGTAAGGCACCACCTCTTGTTAAGGGTGTGGTGAACATCCAAATCCCCTTTGAAGTTTGGGATTTCGGAAAGCTTCTTACCATTGCTCCATTTGAGGCCCTCCGAGCAAGGAAGATCCTGACCGCATAGAAGGCGGGTAGTTGAGCGGTCCCAGGCTAAACACCTGCTTTGAAGAAGAGTCCATTCCTCAAAGGTGACGCTAATTCTCGGATCCAAATCTTCGAACCTAATCCACTGGCTGGTCTCTTGTTTCCAGAGCTGTTTCCACTGTTTGAACCCCTTGTTCCATAACCGCCTTGCAGTTTGGAGGTTCCAAGATTCCACTCCCCTAATGCCACTGATCGGGAACCAAATAGAGTCATTTTGTCTTATGCCAGCTGCCCACATCCAGTCATCGCTGATTCTGATGAACTGTTTGGCCTTGTTCCAGTTCTTCCATAAGGAACACACGAGGCTAGAGCCTTTAGGGCAGACCGGGTGGGGGGAGAACAAAAGAGATAGAATCCCTATGTCCTTCCAACCAGGGAGGCCGACGAATGTAAAGTCTTCCGTGTTTCTGAAGATCAATTTAGCCCAAGAGGACTCCCTATTGCTCCAGGCCTTGATAAGCCATTTAGCCGCCAGCTTGTCAGCAAGTCCAGCAATATCCAAAATACCCAAACCCCCTGAGTCTTTAGGGCTAATGCAAGTTTCCCATTTGATTTTGGGAACCCCCCTTCTGTTGGGGTCCCCAGTCCAAAGGAAGTTCCTGCAGATTCTTTCTACTTTGGCCAAGTCTTTCTCCTTAGGTCTCCAGCACGAGATAAAGTAGATAATTGTAGACAACATAAAAGTGTTAATAACCATAGCGCGTCCTGCCAGGTTGACTTGCATACCTTTCCACTGATTCAACTTGCTATCCAACTTGGATAGTACCCAGTTCCATCGTTGGTCCATTGAGATGTCGAAACCCATCGGAATGCCGAGAAGACGGAAGACTTGACCGCTAGGGATAACTTGACACCCCCGATCCACCAACAATTGGGGAGTAGGCCCGCTGATCGCTCTAAAAGCAGTTTTATTATGGTTGATTTTGGAGCCTGATGCCACACAAAAGGTGTGGAGGCACCACCAAAACACCTCAATGCTGTTTGTATCGTTATGCACAAAGGCATTCATGTCATCAGCAAAAAGTCTCACAACCATTTGGCCGTGATTTAGGGGTAAGGAGAGACCCTTGAGATTGCCAGCATCCAAGTGATGCTTTAATAGGCAGCTGAGCCCATTCGAGGCGATAGCGAATAGTAAAGGAGCAAGAGGGCAGCCTTGCCTAATTGATCTTTTTAAACGAATGGGTTCGGAGAGCTTACCGTTGATGTTTATTCTAGTTGAAGCATTTCCAAGAAGAGTGGCAACCATCTTCGTGAGCTTTTGGCTGCATCCAAGGTCTTTCAATGATTGAAGAATAAAGTCCCATTCCAATCTGTCATACGCTTTGTCGAAGTCGATCTTAATGAAAACTAGATCTTGAGCAGACTCCTCAGCAAAAGCAAGTCCTTCCCAAATGTCAATAATTGCTTCAAGTATAGATCTACCTCCTCGCACAGCCATGACTTTAAATGACAGGAGATTCTGTTGGCGATAACTTTTGCAATTATCTTGTATCCAGTTTGGAGCATGGTAATCGGACGCCAGTTTTCAATTTTGTTTTTATCTCCCCGTTTATGGATTAACTTGATGACGCCATTATTCAGGCACTCAGGGAGGGCACCGAAGGAGAGAGCCTCTTGCCACACGAGGCGCAGCGGGGTGGCCATCTGAAGTTTGAAGGACTTAAAAAACTCATTGGTAAGGCCATCTGGACCCGGACTTTTCCCATTGGGAAGGGCATCAATAACTTCGATAATTTCATTCTCGGAGATGTTAGCCTCCAGCAGAGCAATCAAGTTCTGTGGGATTCTGGTTTGAGCAACTCTTGAGATGGTTGCCATGGAGTCGCGCCTGTGGGGGGAAAGAGGAGTCGAGACCCCGAGAAGGTTGGTAAAATGTTCGACGATGATAGTTCTATTCTCCTCTTCTGTGCAACATTTAGTTCCATTGTTATCGACCATTAGGGGGATGGATTCCCTAGCTTGTTTCCTTTTGAGGATGTTACACATCTCTTTCGTTGGTTTATCTGCCTTCCCTGCCCACCAATCTTTGAAGAAAATTTGGAGGTTTTTCCTTTGGACCTCCTCCTCTAATCTTAGCCTACCCCTGATTTTCAAAAGACCCTGTTGGCATTGTAGTTTGCCTTTGTTCACCTCTTCTTCAAGCCGTGAGAGCCTCCGGTACACCGTTTCTCTTCTTTTTTTTCGAATTCCTCTTATAGCCTTTTGGGTCCTGATTAGAATTTTACGAGTCCTTTCTACCGCGTTTCTCCAACTTGTCTTTTTACTACATGCAGAATGATGAGTGTTAGTTCAGTTGATGTGAGCTCTTGTCTCTTGAAGAGGGGCAGGAGTTCAACTCCTACTAGCTGTCGCTGATATGTATGAACTTTAAGTCATTTTAAAATTCAGTTTTTTTATTGTCTTCGGGTCATCATCTTTGTATCGCTTTTGAACAATCTCAACCCTTCTTCAATAAATATTATGTTCATTCACTTCTCAACCCCTGTTCAATAAATATTATGTTCATTCACTTCTACAATTGTTCATTCACTTGTACAATTGTTCTTTCAATTCAAACAGAAAATTAAATTTTGATTTATTATATATATATATATATAATTGTTTTTTTTATTTCTTTTTTTTATGTTTGAAATTTAAAAAAACAACACATATACAAAGCATTTTAAGGGTTTATGTCGAGTGGATTTGTTATCACTAAACCAATATGTCCTCGACAATATGCTTTTGAATACTTGAAAGTATCGCTTGAATCATGGATTTTGAATACGTGAAAGTATCGCTTGAATCATGGATTGGTGTTGTTTGACATATCCAGGTTATTCACACACACACATATATATATATATAACAACAAAAAACAAAATTTGCACATAAAAGTGCACATATATATATATATATATATATATATATATATATATATATATATATATATATATATATATATATATATATATATGTATGTATGTGTGTGTGTGTGTGTACACACGAAACAATAAATAATAGTTTGAAAGCCGTGATTCATTGTAAACGTGTGAGAAATCAATCACACGCATAAATAATGTTACCTGCATAAATGCAAGCTTACAACCATAATCATGATTATGTGATTAAATGAAAATGTATAAGCTACACAATCATCACTATAATTAGAACATAGAACATCATTATCAAAATGCATAAGCCAAACCATATGAGAGAAGGAATATTAGGTAGCGAGAAAACTTCGTGACTTTCAAAAGCTCAATTCTAATAATGGGTCCTCAACTCTAATAATTGGGCATTATGTTCCCTAATTTACTCTCTCTCTCTCCCTCTCTCTCTCTCTCTCTCTCTCTCTCTCTCTCTATATATATATATATATATATATATATATATATATATATATATATATATATATAACTTTCTTATTGTTACTTTTTTACAAATTAAACATACTAACAAAAGAAACATTTTGCAGTCACCTAAAACTCACCAAAATCATGTTATATAAAGCAAATCATAACTCTATATATGTTGAGATATTATTACCCAAAAAGATGTCCTCTTTGGAATTAAGGACAAAACGATAAAAAAAATGGAGTTGAAACAAAATGAATCTTAAGTACAGGGGTTTGTACTAACTCAAAGTGAATATCGAAGTTTTCTCTTATCATATCAAAAAATGAAATTGGAGGATACATAAGTATTATAATTTTTCTATAATTAGTAGGAATATATATGCTTAGAAAATATAAATTCCACCATGCTTCTACCTACATCATGACTTACTACAAACTTGCATGCCTCTCTTTAGAGAACTCAAATACTTTTGTGCTACCTCTAATTTAAAAATGATAAATGATTTTGGAGAGTTACAATTTCAGAAATAATGAAACAAATCTAAGGAATGTGGCGTAGCCTACCTAATTATTCTGCATTTTGGGTGACAAGAACATATTATTTCATATCCCACATACAAAGTATTTCCTATCTGCGAGAAATATTGTTATTAATATGCCGTTTTTTCAAGGTTAACTATATGTTATTCTTTAAGTTGTATTAAGTAAATACAATGCAAAGAAACTTTACAACACATCAAGGTTATGCTCTCAAGAAATATAACTATGTTTTTATTTTCATGAATAATTTAAAAGTGGTTGGGTTAAATTTCCTAGACGCTTCAGCAATTTTCTTCGTACCAAGATCAAACAAAAACAAAAACTTATACAAAAGTCCATGAAAAAGCCAAAAATTGTTTATCAAATGTAGTCTTAAAAATAAAAAATACATGGAAGAAAATAATAAAAATATGCTAATAGGGAAATGTGAATAACCTTTCTCTTTTAACACATAAAAAAGAAGAAAAGATGGTTCAGATTGAGTGAAGACAGTAAAAACTCCAAAAACATTTTTATGTAAAACTACTTCATTTAGTAAAAAGATAGGTTGTCCTCATTTATACACAAGCATTACTCAAAATATTTAAAGTAAGTGAAATTTTGACCAACAATGTACATAACTTATAAAGACAAATGAAAAATCTATAGTATCCGGTTATTCTTAGTTAACGAGATATAAACAACATCAATACGACTTGATATGATATATTTCGACAAAGTCTTACAAGTAGCAAAAAAAAACCCAAAAACAAATATTGGTATGTTTAGGTTACAATGTGTCTAAACACACATAAGGACTATTGGGGCACTTTTTTCCCTCTCTAGGAAGGTTTTCCTGTCGTGCATACAAATTTTTTCCTGAGATTTTTATTGATGCAACCAAGATTATTATTGATGCAACCAATTTGAGTATCCAAGAAGAATTGTACTTTCCAAGAGCATGCTAATGGATAGAGGAAGTCGGCAAAATACCCATGGTTGATTTTTCACATTCGATCACCCCTAATATTGACACAATAATATGTTATATTTCCACTCTCAAGATGGTGGATTGAAATCGATATTATGGAATAAAATTAAAAGTATTGGAGCATCAGAGATAGGAAGCTATGAGAACGGTAATTGCATAAAACAATAACACAGTAAAGTAGTACTTTGTTGATTACTATGCATGGACCATTAGTTTGTTTCTTTTAAGTACATGGAGAATAATGGGATCCACAAAATATATGGAAAATTTCTAAGAATTAGGCCATTAGGACCACTACATACTAGAGAGATGACTCTCCTCCCAACCTTATGCCTCTCTATATAGCTCCTCCAATCAAGGGTGACCTCTAGATTAACCGCAATACCCATATGCATGTGCAATCTCCACCACTACTTCAGCACCTTCCATTATAGTCCACTAGTGGTAGGTGTATTCACCACTTGAGTTAAGTGTCATTGAACGCAAGTTAACTCAAGTTAGTTAACTTGATTTAGAAGGCTCTAGAGCTCTTTGGACAAAACTCTCTCCCCATGCTTCTCATGGGGGTTGTTCATTGGTGCCTTGTCGTTGCATAGGAGTTGAGATAGTTTCCCCAACAATGGTATCAGATCATTTTGGCGTCTTGTAGACATCCAATACAAACAAGAAGACATCTTCGATTTGGTGGTTGAAGATTTGCATCACCAAAAGCTTGTTGGAGGTGGGTCAACATCAAGGGGGAGCTGTTGTACTCAAAGTTTCAAGTGTGCAAGGTGTCCATCTAGCGAAAGCTCTGGATTAAAGTAACTTTAGAAACTCATTTACATTTTACACATGTTGGAGCATTAGCCAAGACCTAGATCAAGTAGAAAAGACTAGAGATGGGAGACTTCAACACTCAAATTGAAAATCTAGACAATGGAAACCATCAACCATGGAGATTTAGGGTCTCTGTGTATGTAAGTCATGAAGTCTTAGGGACTTGTGTCAATGAGATTGTACCTCAACGTCCCCACAACTGCATATAGTGGTGGATTAATACACGTTTAATTATCAATCCGAAGAATTAGACGTACCAAGTGTATGAAGACATGTGCACACATGATGGTAAGTGAAGTATCAATGGTACAATGCATGTGACTTGTCTCAACTACCTCTCCAACTCATTAACTCTTTGAAAATGCACGTCCCCATACCTTTTACAACAATAAGCACGAATTCAAACTTTTCTCTCAGCTCTGAACTCTGAATATGGTCAATAACAGGTTTGTTTCGAAGCTCTTGATGAGATGCATCGAATGGTCTATTCTGAGTCAAATCTGACAAACCTGCTTCAAGTTATGAACAAAATAGTGAATGGTAGGAAACACCAACACCTACTCCACAACTCCTCAAGGCACACACACACTACAATAGTTCAAAAGTGATGGACATGGGTAGACAATAGTCCTACACATAGATTTCAAGCATAAAACACACATAAGAGCTCTTGGAGAAGAAGATAATCAGCAAGCAAGAGGCAAATTTGAAATTCTGCTTCAATTCTCACAATGGCAAAAGGTTTCTTACAAGAGTCACCAAGTGACTTATATACATGTGCCCTAAAATTGGTCCTTTCACACAAGAGACTAGCACTTTTATTGAAAAACTCTAATTTCCTACTATGTTACAAGGTTTATGTTACACTACTTGGGGTTTATGCATCTAGAGGACTCCTCTAGTGCATTTACATGGCTTCAAGGGACTTTTGTAGGAATTTGAAGAAGAAAATTTGTGCCCATAATTCGAAAATTTTTTTGGGGCTCCCCGTTCTATGATTCTTTACTCTGTAGCACTCTCCCCCTCCTTGTCTTTGCCATCCCTTGACAGGCTTTGCTTCTTGTGTTAGACTCAAGATATAATCGGGAAGAGATGGTTGAACCACACACTAAGAGAGAAGATTAGGAAGTAATCCTTAGCCATGGCTTTTGGGGCAAGTGGTTAGCCCATCATACTCCTAGCTGGTAGGTCTTGAGTTCAAATCCCACAATCGATAGCAGAGCTAAGGAAGTAGACTTGGGCAAGGCGGATGGAAGGCACGCGTATCGATTTCAAAGGTGAGTTCAACATAGATTAGAGTCTATCTCTCAATCCCTAGGTCAGATTTAGATATGTAATATATCGTTGGAAAGCTCTCGAAACGAGCAATCCAATGGAGACACTAGATTGGGGATGCAAGATACCTAGCATGGGTGAGAACCAGGTTCAAGAGATTGAGGTTGAGAGCAAGGCAAGTCTGTAGGCTAGTTGTCAAGAAGCGGAAAGGCAAGGTTCAAGATACCAAGGTTGAGAGCAAGGCAAGTCCGTAGGCAAGTGGCCAAGAATCGGAAAGGCACGCTCAAGACGCCAAGGTTGAGAGCAAGGCAAGTCTGTAGGCAAAGTGGCCAAGAAGCGGAAAGGCAAGGCCCAAGAGACCAAGGTTGAGGACAAGATGGTTCAAGAGACTATGCGAGGGTGAGGACATCAATCCAAGGGGAGAGCAAGGATTGATCATTGAGGACAATGATCTCTAGAAGGGGAAGAAAGTGTTAGACTCAAGATATAACCGGCAAGAGATGGTTGAACCACACCCTAAGAGGGAGGGTTAGGAAGTAATCCTTAACCATGGCTTTTGGGGCAAGTGGTTAGCCCATCATACTCCTAGCTGGTAGGTCTTGAGTTCAAATCCCACATCTTGTCCGTGGCTTGCTTATTGTTCTTTCAATAAACGCACCCAATGGTCGAAGAAGCGGCTAGGACTGTCAAAGAATTTGTTACCTTATCCAAGCCTCAATCTGATGCTTCCGTTCTCCCCTTGTTATTCCTCACATTCATACCTAGGTTGCGGTATTAACGTTGATACTTATTAAGATCTTTTTCACCACATGCATCATTTGGTCAGCATTGCATCAATTTTTTTCTTTTGGTTGATGCTTCAAAGGTTTTGTCTTTAAATCTTCTTTCACATCCTTCGGAACCTCATGCTTTTCTTTAGTCTGTTCATTTCTTTCCACCACACGCACCTAGTGAACGAGGAGACAGTTATGACCTTCAAACAATTTTTTTATCTTATTCGATCCTAAGTCCTTTGTGTACATCCTCCCCTTGGTAAATGTTGCATCTCCTTTTGTGAGGGTGATGCTTGAAAGGTCCTGTTGTAAATCTTTGTTTCCACTCTTCAGGACCTCCTTCTTTCGCATAGTGGCCTGATGCATGTGAAACCTGATAAGTGCCCCTATGGGGCTTTGGGCAGAGGGTGGTTCTCTTTATTGAGCCGTTCTGTTTTTTTATTTTCTTCTTCTTCTCCTTTTACTTGGTTCTCCCTCCACAGGTCCCTCCTCCTGAACTCTGTCATCCCCAACAAGCTTTTTTTGGCGAAGTGAGTATGTCTGAATGACTTTTTGCTCTCTTTGGTTGAGCAAATTGGCTTCACATATCATTAATTCTTTACATTGTGCTGACTTTAATCCATCATCTGATGCCTATATGTGATCCGCAAAGAAGCTCAACTCATAGGCAACCAATCTAGCATTTAAATTCGAAGTCATTTTTACAAAAATTTCTAAATCCATCTCAAAAAATCTTCTAAAGAACACTTCCTTGAAGGTCTGCATGTATGGACTCGGTAGGAACATTAACCGCGAGTATAAAACCATTATTGTAAGTCTGCTTGGCATGATAGAGAGATTAAAAATAAGTGCATCTACTCCTTGATTGATGCCGATAAAATTCAAAAATGTATATTGTGCATGTTTAAATACTTTCAAAACTATCAGTAGCATGCTCAACACTTTAGTTATCATTTTTATAGCTAAGTCTGGGACTGTGGCATATCTCCATAGCCAAAATTCAATGGTGTGTACCATGTACTCTTCTGTAGGTAAGTAATTATGTGGCAGACTTGGTAATAATGGATAGTTTAGCCACTGCTTATTGATGGTGTCCTAGTGCTGCGCTTCCCAAAATTGTGTCCAGGTTCATCTTCTAGGGACTGGGCAAAAAGATGGATTGATTTATAGTAAATATGGTGTTGATTCCCATTGCACCCATAAGGTCGGATTCTTTTCCCAAATTTCCTTCTCCAGATCGGATCTGCCTTATCAAATTCTTTTTGTGTGTAAGAAAATGTATCCATTTTGAATTGCAGATCTTGATCGGGTTCCTTCTGTGTAATTCTCTTTATAGTAAATATGGTGTTGATTCCCATTGCACCCATAAGGTCGGATTCTTTTCCCAAAATTTCCTTCTCCAGATCGGATCTGCCTTATCAAATTCTTTTTGTGTGTAAGAAAATGTATCCATTTTGAATTGCAGATATTGATCGGGTTCCTTCTGTGTAATTCTCTTGATGTACTGCCTAGTTTCTTCTTTTAGTAATCCGTATGGTACATTGAAAGGCTTCAAAGTTTGCTCAAAATTCTTACTGTCAATCTTTTCTTCCTTCATTACCTTCACCACTTGATCTTCAAATTGTTCTGTAACTTGGGACACCAGTAGTGCCCTCTCATTACACTTTACTTCTGCAATAGCCCGTTTATGTCTATCAATGCTAGGCTCTGTTTCTTCCTTTATATGTGAGTGATGCATGGGGGGAGAAAGAGGATGTACCTTAGTCTCCATAGTAGCCACTTGGGAGCTTTGAACTACTGGTGTCCCCTTCGGATTCTTTTGTGATAATTGAGCTCGTAGGCTTTCAATGATTTTATCTTTCTTCATGATTTCATTAGTCGGTGTTGTGAGTGCTTCCTTGCTCTTCAAGAGTTCTTCTCCTAGAACCGCTACTTGATCTACATCTTCTTTCAGCTGTTCTACAATTTTGGCTTCTATAGCCTTCCACCTTTTTATGAGCTCATTTGTATCATACATATACTTTCTTTCCCATTCCTCTCGTAACGTTTGCTCTTGTTTTAGCTAATCTGCATACTTAGCTATTTGAGCTTCTAATGTCTATGTATCATTTGGTTGACGTTCTTGTACTTCTGCCAGTTGATTGCACAAAATTGCATTCATTAATTCATTATTTTTGTTCCTCAGGTTATTGGCCTCATCCACGTATACCTTGATTTGATTTTCTAAGATTTTGCTTATATTTATCACATGTGCCTTTTCTGCCTCACTGGCTTCATACCTTCTCTGAACTTCTGTAAGTTGATCTTGTATCTTTTGACTTGCTTCAGTGAGTATGATGCATTTTTTCATAGCTTCCTTTGTCTCTTTTTCCTGAGTTGCAAGTGCTTGTTGCGCTTGTAATACATGCGCAGATAGCTCTTCACTTAGTTTTTTGAATTGATTCCTCTCTATCAAAGCTTTGTCATAGTTGTTATTTGCTTCCATGAATTGTTGTTGTGTATCCAAGGCTGTTTGTATCATTTGCTTTACCACTGGCTTTAATTTTGTCACATCTACATTGAGCCATGTTTTTGGTATATTCAATGCTTCACCTGTATTCACATGGATCGTCTCATTATGTGGCTGTCTAACTTGCAACTGGATGTGAGTTTCTTTTTCTTCATGTGTGGTAGGCTTTGTAGCACTTCCTTGAAGTGTTATATCCAGTGGGGAAGGCTCTACTACAATCCTTATTAGCGTGAATGGCTCCGGTTCTTGCACTGCTTCATGATCTTTGTCTTCTTTGGGGGCTTCAAGGCATCCTTATTGTCCAAATGGATCTTTGAGATTTGAATCTTTGTCTCATCATTTATCTTCAGTGTATGTACCTCTCCTTGTGATGATCCTTTCTTTGGTGTCTCTGTGACTGTATTGTCGTGCATTTGTGTCTTCTACTTCAAAGGAATCTTTTACCTGATTTATCTCATCCCACTTACCATCTTCGTGTGATTCACTCTTAATGTCCATATTCATAGGGGATGGTTCACGTTGTTCTTGCACTTCAGAGGAAGATCTAGAGTTGACCAATCCCAATTCTTTGTACCTGTGGAACTTCGTCAGTCTCCTTCCTTGTAAAGTGATTTTATGAGTATGTTGATAATGGTGCCCTTGGATTGGCAAATTTACTTGTCCTTTCATGAATTTGTGAGTGTCTACCATAGCCTCCTTTAATTCTTCCTCCGTGGTAGGTGTGGACTGTTCGATTTTGGATCTTGGAAGCATATGTACCCTTTTTGATGAAGGAGTTTCCTCTTCTGTTCCAATGCTTCTCTTAATCTCTTCGCACCTCTCATCATTGGTTGAGAGCTAGTTCCTGATTCATTAGTCACCTTCACTCCTTTCTTCTTTCTTGGAATGGTGGCGGGATTCACATACTTCCCCATTTCCACTGATGAAGGCATTTTTTAAAGGTATTCCCTAATACCTAATGCATGGTAGATCAATATTGTTAAAGCCACACTTCCATTCAAGAAATTTTTCTGGCCCCATTGCTTCTTGGCTTCGAATAAGCGTTCTTGGACATAGGGCATCAGATTCACTTGGTTGCCAATTTGTTTTGTGGCATGAGATAATAATTTCACTATTATTTTTTGCGGTGCGGTGTATCTGTGCATGTTGGGGAAGCAAAAATGCTAATGCACCAATCTGTCCTCCTCTTCAATATCCACATGATTGATGTCCACGAATGTTCGGGTTTTCATTCCATAGCTTTCGTCCTTTAGGTCAGTGTTTCCATCTTTAACCCATCCGAATGCTTCTTTGATCAACTCATGTGTGAACTGAATAATCACCCATTCTCCTTCTGCATCGAGAACTTTCATTTTTGATACGGATGGATTGTGTAGGGTCAACTGACGGGGTGTTCATAACTTGAGTACATCTTTGGAAATCCGGCTTATATATTGCTAACTCGAAGTACTTATGGATTCTAGCTTTTGTCATTACGTCCATCGTTGATGGGAGCTCGTGTAATACCTTGAAGTCCTAGGACATCACTAGGAACTAATGATCTATGTCCATGATCTTTACAATTACCAAGAATAAATGCTCCCCTATTGGTTGGTCTTCTTTGAACCAATGTCCTTTAAATTTTTTTACACTTTGCAATGGAAATTCAAGTACTTCCTCTTGAATTGTTGCTTCAGAATCTTCAGAAGCCATCTGCACTTGTAATAAAGTAGAGAATCAGTTCACAGAAGAAACCAATTCTGCATGTTTATGTGTGGTTCATTAATGTGTTGTCTTTCGCCGCTCCATACCCCCTTTCATAAGTAAGTAAGGCATCTTACCATGCTTTCTTGATTTTAATATTGGAAGAAAACAAGAGCTTAGTGATAGCCGAAGCATTTATTTATTTACAATGTATGGTCATTCCTATGATAGTAGAAGCTAAATTCTATTCCAATGATGGAAATGTGCACCACTACGTTTGTTGAAGGGACAATGCGCCGAGTGCATGGCCTTGTAATGTGGCCCTATCATGCACACTCTGGATGCAGTTGATTCTTCATGAGTGCAAGTAGAATCCTCTAGAATCTATTCCTCAATTCCTTATCGCTTTTTGGGTCTTCATATTAACTTGATTATTTGTGCTTGTCGCTTTTTGGGTCTCCATATTAACTTGATTATTTGTGCTTGTGGCATTTGCTTCTGTCGAGTTCTTTGTTCTGCGGTCTTTGGCTCATTCATGTTGGTGGTTTGGGTTTTATATGTCGTGGTCCTTCGATATCTTTGGCGAGTTTTGATAGATTCCTTTGCTTCATGTTGCTTGTATGACCTCTCGTTGAGTTTTCCTATCTCTTGATTTGCTGCTCGTCTGACTGCTTTCGAGATCCATATGTGTTGTTGAGACTTCTAGTCCTCTAACAATGATTTTGGAAGCCATACATGAGAAGTTGTGGTTTATCTCTTTACAGGTGAGAATAGTGGTTGTCTTGCTATGTTTCTCCGAATGTTTCTAGCATTGTGCTAGCTTGTTGAATCAGTCGATCCTTTTGTACCCATTGTAGTCGCGTATTAAATAGATGTGATGTTTGGACAGTTGCCCTCCATGTCGGTTTCTCTCTTATAGTGTCGATAGATTGGGAAGAAATTTCCTCACGATTTTTCTCAGGCTCAGGTTTCACAGGAGAAGTGGCCTCACAATCATACAATATTTCCTTATTTGCAGGCAATTCTAGACGTGCAAGAGAAATGTCCTAGGTGAAGGGACATTAAGACTGCTCCTACACATTTGATGGTTTGACCTCCAATTCTGATCATACACACTTTAATAGGATTTAGGGTTGTCTCGAGATGAGTGATTAACGGCATTCGTATGCAACTTAGTGCCACTCTTGTGTTAATCAGAGCATCTACTAATTGATAGTTTGTGTTTCTGACTCCTAGGTTTAAGTATGGTTAGGAAATGTTATAACTCGAGTTATTCTCATTGTCTACATGGTAGTTTGCCATGGGTATTAGTTCCTCTCCCTATAGATATCATTCATCCCTTTGGCCCATCCACTCTTTTTGTTTCCTGATTCACTCCAGGGCTTCCCTTCTAGCTTCTTCTCTAATCCTGTCTTCTTCCTTCTTCCGATTTTGCGCTCCTACGAGTCATGCTAACATTTGGTCTGTTAATGGTTCTATATATATTTTCACTCTACAGCCACTAATGTAGTTGGAAAGTACATCTCTGTCCAATGTGGCTAAGTTTACCGCTCCACTTGTTGAGATTCGATTTATCAATAATAGTCCATATCCTTGCTGCTGCAATTTCTTGGCATGTTGTTTCAATGTATATACTATGAACAAATCTCCTTCCTTTAAACCTTTATCTTTGATATGCGCATCATAATATGCTTTTTGCCTCCTTTTTGCTGCATAAATTCTTGCCACTGCTTGTAGTCTTGTTTCGTGCAGCTTCTCAATCTAGTCCAATTGCTTGGATAGTTCATGGCCTGTCCAATTGTATTGTTGTGCTACATGTAGGGTAGGTACTAAAAGGTCAATTGGTAAGATTGCATTCTGTCTGTATAATGAGTTAAAAGGAGTAGTTCCAATGGCTATCTTGTAAGCCACATGGAAGGCCCAAATTGCATGATACAATTGTTTGTCCCAATCTGACCTCCCATTGTTGACTATCTTCATCAACATTGTGCACAATACCTTATTGGAAATTTCAGCTTGACCATTGGCTTGAGGCTGGTAAGGGGCTGATTTTTTATGAATCACCAAAAACTCATTCATTAGTGATTCTGTTACTTCGTTGATGAAGTGTGTTCCCCTATCACTCACTATCTCTATAGGTAATCCAAAATGGGTAAAGATATTTTCAAAGAGAAACTTTGTTGTGGTTTGTGCATCATTCTTCCTTGTTGCTTTTGCTTCCATCCATTTCGTTAGATAGTCCGTGGATACTATGATATATTCAACATGTGTCCCCTTGGATGGAGGGTTAATGGGTCCTATGAAATCAATGCCCTATTTGGAAAAGGCTCGTGCAAATCATGGGTCTTAGAGGCATATCATGTCTCCTAATAGGATACTTGGCTCTTTGGCACATCTCACAACTTTGGTACATAAGTGTCAGCATCCATATGTAGAGTTGACCACCATAAGACTACAAAGAGAATCATTTTTATGGTTCTTTTAGCCAAAAAATGTCCTCCTACGACACCTGCATGTGCCATCTCTAAAATGGGTAAATACTCTCCTTCGTGGATGCATAGCCATCCTTTCCCCTTTTAAATAATTGCTTCCCCATTATAGTATAGTCCTTGCTCATTTCTTCTAGGGATCGCTTCCTGGCTAGGTTAGCTCCTTCCTCATGTTCGCATGTTTTCAAGAATTTCACCAATGCCTTACTCCAATCGGGCGCTATTGTCGAGAATTGTAAAGATGTATGGTCCTTTGGAGTGTTCTCCTGACATTCTTGGCAATTATAGATATGCTCATGTATGTCCTTTGGCATGTTTGGCTAGTATACTCCCAATCTTTTTAATTCTCTTAGTGTTCCATGGGCTCCTTTATGAATTTTCCATTGATTTACATGAGCTTGCTCGATTAGGTCCTTCTTTTCTGCTTATTCTACACATCTTAGTAATATGCCGTTTGGTTCTTTATAGTACACACTTCTTGCCATAATGTGTAAATTTACGTGATTGCAAAAATTCTTTCCTATTATCTTTGTTGATTCAATGATGTGGTCCATGTGTGAGAATTGGAATCAACTTTTCTACCCATGTTTTTTCCAATTGGGTATCTTCAATATAGGGGCTAAACTTAGTCGTCGTTTCAGTTCATTAAATGTTTTTTCGCATTCATCCGTCCAAGTGCATTGAGTTAATAACCCATATAGCGGCTTAACAATTATAGCATACATGTGGATAAATCTACGATAGTACCCACAATGACTCATAAAGGCTTGTACTTCATTTGCATTTTTTGGTCTGGGTAATTCTAAGATTACCTTAATCTTATCTTCGTCCGTGGAAATTCCATTCCCTGATACAATATGTCCTAGGGTTTTTCCTTGTCTCACCATAAAGACACATTTTTCAGGATTCAAGCATACTCGATATTGTCGGCATTTTTCGATTATCCTTCTTAGTTCTGGAATGTGTTCACTTCTCTGACTTGAATATGTGCACAAATCCTCTACATATACTTCCATGCTTTTCCTTAGGAATTCCTTAAATACATGACACATCAATCTTTGGAAAGTTGCAGGGGCGTTGGTGAGTCCAAATGGCATTACTCTAAACACACAGACTCCCCATTCAGTTGCAAAGGTTGTCTTATGTTGATCCTTAGTAGCGATAGCTACTTGGTTATACCCAGAGAATCCATCTAGGAAGCTATATACTTCCTTGCCTGCAACTCTTTCCAAGAGATGGTCGGTGATTGGTAATGGGTAGCTATCACGGATAGTAGCTACATTCACTTTCTTTAAGTTAATAAAGACTCCCAATTTTCCATTCTTCTTTGGTACTACAACTAAAGGTGACACCCATTCTGTGTGCTCTATCTCATAAATGAATCCGGCTGCTAACAGTTTGTCTATCTCCTCTTTAATCTTTGCCAAATAAACATCATTGTATGTGTATGGGCATTGCTTTGAAGGATTTGTTTCAGGAGTCATTGGGATTCTATATGAAGAAGTGGATGGATCTACTCACTTGAGGTCCTTGTAGGTCCATACAAATACATCCCGGTATTCTCTGATTAGTGCTATCAATTCTTCTTCCTCTTCAAGTGATACATCTTTTCCAATATATATGTACATCTCTCTTCTCCTTCTTTCATGGTCACTAGCACTTTCTTACTTTGTTCCTTATTATCGTAAGCTTCTCCTTCTCTGGCTTCCTGTTTAGGCTTTTGAATAGCTATCTTCCTCTCTTCTACTTCGTATCTTTTGAAGTGCCCTCGGACTTCAAAAAGATCTGGTGGTTGCTCTGCGTTATTTAATGTTTCCTCATTGTCCTATTTTGTCTGCATTGCTTCTATCACTAACACCTTGGGTGTGTCCTCTTTGTTGCTTGCCTAGATTGCTTCTAAATACCATTCCTTTGAATTGAATTCCGGTTCCATTTCTATACTTTCATAGTCCTCGCTCCATTCTTTTTCTAGTAATTCTCCTGCTTCCATTTCTTGAAGGATTACCATGTAGAGACTTACATCATAGCCTTCTTCATCTACACACTCGTTCATGGTTAACACTTCCTCATTAACACACACATCTAAGGTTGCTAAGATCTCCATCCATCTGTGTGGTTCAAATGCATCATCTAGGAAAATTTGCAGCATATACAATGGATCATCTATGGGACGGTAATTTTGACGTCCAATAGACCATAACTAAGTTTTGTTTTCTTCTCGCTTTTCCTCTTTGCACATCCATAATTGAGCATCTTCGTGCATCCATGATTGGTCACTTGATTCCTGCACTGTGAATTGGCAAATCATCCTCTTCTTTATGTATGGGATTCCATTGTAGTGGGGGCACATCCCTATATGAAAAGGTATGTAAGTTTATCTTTGTAGTGGTCCCTTGGTGTTGTAAGCACAAGGCATCTCTTCCCCAATTTTGTACTACCTTGAATTGCCTCATGAATGGTCATCCTAAGATCATTTTGTAATTGTTGGCTTTCTCAAACTCGCATATAGCTAGAGTATGTTCGAATTCTACTCCACAGGTAGTCAGCTTAATATTCTCCAATATTCCTAGGGGTCTTTCCACGTTGTCGTCTACTAGTTGAAGCTTCATACATGTGGATCGTAATGCAGGTTTTCCCCATTTTTCCCAAATCACTTTTGTAGCTATGCCTACACCCGCTCCGGTGTCTAAGATGGCTTTAGTAATATATCCATTAAATGTGATGGGTAGGAAAGTATTTCCTTCATCTCCCTCACTAAATTCTCCAAGTTTATCAATTGGAACTTTAACTTTAAATTGTGATGGGTCGATGGAACTTTAACTTCCCTCTTTTCCTTCGTAGGCTCTTCCATTTCTATCTCAATTGTCCAGCTAATTGATTCCACGATTGGGGTTTGGCTCGTAGTAGTTCTTCTACTATCAAGAGGCATTGTACCTTAGTCTTATTGAGCTCTGCTAGTTTGTGTGATGTCTTATCTTGAGACCTATCTTCCTTGCCTTGGAACATGGGAGCATGAAAAACTATAGACCCTTTCTCGTACTCTCCCATATAATTTGGTAATGTGGAAATGTTGTTTGATTCTTCCCTATTTCTATCTAACATGGAAACTTCTTCATACACTTCTTCTAAATTTGGTATCGGTTGGGTTTCCCTTGTGTCTAGTTCTTCAAAGGGTGGTGTCGAACTCTCACTCTTTTTCCATCATTCTTCTTGGACCTTGGCCCACAAGCCTTGTGGCCAATCGGCTTCTAGCTCTGGAATGAGAAAAATCTGTTCGGCTTGGTTACTTTGTTGTTCTTCTTCACTATGTTCCTTTTTTGGTACTCTTACTTGTTTTTTATTATTATTTTCTAGACATTCATTGAATTGGATTTTAGATATGCTTGTCTCAGGAAGGATTGGGATAGTATTTTCTAGTGTGGTTTGGGCTATCTCTATGAGTTTCCTGCATATTGCCAATCTCTCCTTCTCTATCTCTCCTTGTGGGTAGAGTTTCTCATGTTGCTCTAGGCTTGGTCCGGTCGTGATTTTAGATTGATAAGCTTTCAACCACATATCCAGGTCTTCTAGCATTGGGTCTGCTAAAATTATTCAGGTTTGTATGGACTCTATGTTTGGGACTTAGGTGGTGTGATATCTTGCACTTCTAGTTTTTGAGGATCCTTATTTTCCTTAACCACTTTCTGATTTTCTTCTTTTTTCTTCTTCCGCCATTTCTCCCTGATTTTTTCTCTTCTAGTTTTCCACCTTTGCATATTCTTTGTTTGGTTGCTTTCCCGTAGGGCTTTCGAATCCTCTGCTGTCTGTATCATTGCCTCTAGGCCCTTATCCATTTCGTGTTCATAATCTATTTCTTTCATCATTTGTCCCTTGGCTTGGGCTCGAGTAATGGCATTTAATGGCACTGTGTATTCTTTATCGCTTCTCAATGATTCAATCACTTCTATTACATTGATCTGGGTAGTGTTATGAGTCTTATTGGGATTTTTTGGGTAGTCTCTAAATAGATGTTCCTTTCTACAATCATTGCAATACCCTTCCCATGTTCTAGGAGGTGGTGGGTTGTTTGGCAATGTGCATTCCCTTATGAAATGATCTCCTCCGCATCTATAGCATGGTTCCCTTGGTACAGGCAGTCTAATGGGTGGTCTCATTGGGGCTAGTGCTTTAGGTGTAGTGTACATCAAGTTCGCATATTCTGGTCCATAGGAATTTTCATATCCTTCGTAACCAAAATATTGTTGTTCATACGTTTGGTCATACTCTACTAGACTGGCATCATAAGGATAGTATTCTCCCCGGGTCTACTCATATCCTGATTTGTTGTTTTTGCACTAGCTAAAGGTATGGCTGGTACTATGGCTCTTTCCATGTTTTCCTCTGGTTGAGTGTATTTGATAGACACTACATTCTAGGGATGGGGTGGTGGTTGTCCTAGCAGTGGTTGTGGTTGTCCATATCCTCCTTGCTCATATGGCCTGGGTGCTCCCGTGGTACTGGATAAGGGTTGTA
Source organism: Ceratopteris richardii (assembly GCA_020310875.1). Classification (NCBI taxonomy): domain Eukaryota; kingdom Viridiplantae; phylum Streptophyta; class Polypodiopsida; order Polypodiales; family Pteridaceae; genus Ceratopteris; species Ceratopteris richardii. Next base: position 12,830,491 of record CM035414.1, on the reverse strand, counting down.
TCTAGGAATCTCTCTTCCTTGCTCTCTAGGAGGATATCTGTAAGGTCTGTATTGGGGTTGAGTTATTGGCCTTAATTGTCTATTGAATGGGCAATTTTTAGTAGTGTGGTTGGTATATTTATGCTCAATGTGACAATACAGGTTGGGACCTTGGGGTGGCTATCTATTTTATGGGTAAGGTTGTTGCATGCCTAAACCTCCTCTTGTACAAGTATGGGATGGATGATCTCCACCACACAGGTTGCATCTCCTCAGCATTGGCATTCTCATTAGTGGGTTCTGATAATTTCTGTATCCATGCACTCCTAATTTTTCAGCTACCAAATCTGCTAATTCCTCCACATTCCTTGAATTAGTTGTCATAGTACTCCTAGTGTCTTCGGATTTAGTGGAGCTTTGTGTATTTTTGAGGTCATCCGCTAGATTGCCCTCTAAGTCAATGCATTCTTGAAGGCACTCACTCAATGTCTGTAATTGTTTTACATAGACTAAGGTTCTTAGTGTCCCATTAGTCAATCCATCTAAGAACAGAGATAGCATCTTCTGCTCTTCAATAAACTCTTAGAAGAATTGTTCAATATTTCCAAAGTGATTTGGATCCAAAGGTTGGAACCAAGTTATGGTTGTTCCTGTGAGGGTTAGCCCAAAGGATTCATATTGCACAAAAAAGTCATCAACTTGCTCCGCACACAACACTTTCTTAAATTTAGCTATATGGTCATAAGGCTCTCCCATGCCATCATAATGATTTCTCATGCATTTTGCGACTTGGATTGGTCTCAACCTTCTTACTGGCATTGGGGGCCTGATCATTAGAGGAATTGCTGGTATGATAGGATGCATTCCTGGTTGTACACCGGGTTGTGGTCTCGGTCTAATAGGTGGTCTATTCATATTTCTTATCCCTGGATTGGCTGGTCTGTGTGAATGTAATCCCATCATGGTGAATTGAACATGTGTTCGGGTGGGATGCTTCATTGACTTGTTTGCCTTGACATGGTATTCTCTGTTCTTTGATGGGATCCAAAAGGGTTTTGTGAGGTAGTTGCCTGCTCTCGAGGAGGGAATACAAGCAACCCCATGTATTTCAATTGAGACCTATCAACTTCATCTACTCACCAATACCTCCTTTGATTTCTATCTAGGTATGTGACTAGACTTGTCCTCTAGATCCTTCATCTCATAGATTGTTACTGGGCTTACTTCTTCTCCTCGTGTGGGTGAATCAATTTGTAAAAGTAGATATGACCCATGGATCAAATATACATCCAACAAATAGTCATCTTGAGGAATTAGGTCTCGTCTCAAGACGTGAGTCACCACGGACTTGCCCCTTGGGGTGGTCACAATGTCTCCACCATTTGGTCTTTCTGAAGTTTCTAGTCCTTCTAGTTTCCCTCTCTTGTTTGATCTGGTCAAGATTTTCAGTCACTACATAGATATGACCTAACTTGTCCATGTAAACTCCTCCTTCGTACTTGATTGCGGGTCTTGGAACTATTGCTGAATCTATAGAGTTTATCATTCTTGCTACCGACCTATTTATGCCATCAAGGTAAATTGGGAGTCCCTATCGATTGGAGGATACATACTGCAGAGAGGTCCGGTATTCTCCCTCTATGGTGGACATAAAGTTCTCTCTCGAAACTGAACCATGCATGTCCTTTGAGGCCATGGGTAGTTCCTCCTTTGAATTGCTTGATGTATCTGAGTATATTGAGTGATGGCTTGCTTGGGCTGCACTTCCCATCGATGAAATGACACTTCTCCGACTACTTAGCATCCTTCCTCACCTTAAGTTCATTCACCTCTTAAGTCTATATCTTCTCCCTTCTTTCCCTTAATTATATCTTAGATCACTCAGGGTTTTAATTTCAGTCCGCTTGGATTGCTCTGGACGATACCAGTGATGGGTGAAACGATACTAGTAGACATGATACGATACCACTTCGATGATACGATACTGCTATTATGACGATACGATACCAAAAGTGCACATGATATGATATTGCTGAGCCAGGTGATAAGATACTAGATCTGCTCACGATATGATACCTTGTGAATTGACGATACCATACCGGTGTTAGTTCGCAATACGATACCTGCTTATCCTTATGATATGATACCGTTTTCAAGAAGATATGATACTGGATACACGATGATACCAATTCTAACGATATGATACCTATTAGTGAACCGCGATACGATACCACAATGTGCACGATACGATACCAGTCTTTCAGACGATACAATACTGTGATCTATATGATATGATACCAAATGGCATGCGATATGATACTTCTAAGGGGGGTCGCGATACGATACCACAATGTGCACGATACAATACCACTTTTAACTACGATTGTGATACCTGCACTTGGCAATACACGATACCATGATGGTGTCACGATACCTCAAGGGGGTATGCATGATACGATACCAAGCGAGTATCACGATACTAGGGAATTTTGGTATCGCGATACCAAAACTCAACCGTCGCGATACTGTAGCCAAAAGTGATCAAAATTTAGAATTTGTTGTGTAAAGGGTGTCTCCTACTCTCCTCTTCCCCTCTAGCTAAGTGTACCACACAAAATCTCACTCCAACCCTTCTGTCCTAACCCACGATATTGCTTACGTGTTTAGTCATGCCTATGAGTGAGTTTTTGATTTTCTGAGATTACAGGGTCAATGAGCTCACCTTCAAGGTTGCCTTGTCTAAGCCTTGTGCTCACAATGTTAGTAAAGTGCTTGCTTCCTGCGATATGACTTCCATGATACCAGTCGCTGCTGCTCTCCATGATACTTGTTCAAACAAGTAACTAAAGACTGAATTTTTTTTGGGCTTTAAGGCCTTGGCTGCCCAAGTGCCTGAAATGAACTGAACTAGAAAATTTTTGGGATTTTTTCAAGGTGTCCTACTTCTCCTATCCTTACTCCTCTCTCTTCCTTAAACCCTAACTCTTTCCTCACTCCCTCACCCCTAAACCTAAACCTAAAAGCTCATTACACACAGTCCTAAAGTGTGAAGTACCAAGTATGACTTGCCACTAACTGAATTCACCTCTACAAGTACAATTCATTCACTCCATAGCTATAACCATCACGAAGGCACCTTGGTTGGGCTAGTCCTCGACAATGGCACCAAAAACGTGTGTACTTAAGTCGTGAAGTCTTAGGGACTTGTGTCGATGAGACTGTACCTCAATCACCCCACAAGTGCATATAGTGGTGGATTAATACACATTTAATTATCAATCCAAAGAATTAGACGTACCAAGTGTATGAAGACATGTGCACAAATGATGGTAAGTGAAGTATCAATGCTACAATGCATGTGACTTGTCTCAACTACCTATCCAATTCATTGACTCTTTGAAAATGCATATCGTGATACCATTTATAGTAGTACGCACAAATTCAAACTTTTCTCTCAGCTCTGAACTCCAAATATGGTCAATAGCTGGACATCTCAAAGTTTCGAAGCTCTTGATGAGATGCATCTAATGGTGGTATTTTCAGTCGAATTTGACAAAATTGCTTCAAGTTATGAGCAAAATAGTGAATGGCAGGAAACACCAACACCTACTCCACAGCTCCTCAAGGCACACACACGCACTATAGTAGTTCAAAAGTGATGGGCATTGTTAGACAATAGTCCTACACCGACATTTCAAGCATAAAACACACATAAGAGCTCTTGGAGAAGAAGATAATCAACAAGCAAGAGGCAAATTCGAAAATTTGCTTAAATTCTCACAATGGCAAAATGTTTTTTACAAGAGTCAGGAAGTGACTTATATACATGTGCCCTAAGATTGGTCCTTTCACACAAGAGACTGGGCATTTTTATTGAAAAACTCTGATTTCCTACTATGTTACAAGGTTTATGTTACACTAATTGCGGTTTATGCTTTTACATGGCTTCAAGGGATTTTCATAGGAATATGAAGAAGAAAAATTGTGCCCATAATTCAAAAAGTTTTTTGGGGCTCCCCGTTTTGTGCTTCTTTACTCTGCAACTACCTTATCGAAAAGGGCCTATGGGGATTGATTAGTGGAAGTGAACTAAGACCTAGGTTGGATGAAAATCCAACCAATGACCAACTAAGGGCCTTCAAGGAATGGAATGAAAGAGACAAGAGGGTGATCTTTATCCTTTCCCAACCCATAAGCAATAGCACAATCAGCCATATCCTAAATTTGAATTCAAGCATGAATGTATGGGAGATGCTTAACATGCTTTATTCACCAAGCACAAAAGCAAGGAATATCCAGCTCAAGAAAGCTCCTCTTGCTCTTTAATCTTATTTTTCAAAGCTTGCATCTTGTGTCAGAATCCAACTCTGCTCTGATACCACTTGTAACACATCTCTTAATATTCAATCACAATCCACACAGAATAACAAAATTTGGTACAACAACAAGATATAAGAGAGTGAAAGAGAGTATAACAAAGTATGCGCAAAAACAAGAAGAGAGAGAGAGAGAGGGAGAGAGAGGTTTATTATCAAGTCCATATTTTACAAGCACTTCTAATCTGCGTTACAAAAACTATCAAGAAGCTTCAATGAGAAGCTTAATCCACTTGACCACCCCCAAGCTGATCTCAATCCCAATCACAATCACAATTGCAATCTCAACCACAATCAAAATCTCAATCACAATCCCAATCTCATTTCTAGAAAGAAAAAGATCATGATCAATGCACAACCATAATCTGTATCACTAGCTCTCAATCTTCACCACTAGATCTCCTCTTCGGAACTGCATGACCAATCACGCCTTTCTAAACATGCACTCATAGAATCTGCATGCTCCTAGATAACGTCTTTTTTGCATGTCTCATGCAAGACTCCAAGAAGGGCCATGCATTTTACTTTTGATGTCCACCTTAATATTCAAACCTACAAAAATAGATGCCATCCTTGTAACACCACTCACATACATGTTGATCACCCCAAAAAGTCCACATACCAATCTACATTTTCTAAATGCACGACCATGAATAAGATGAATTATGGATTCTTTTTCTTTGAGTACCAAAAACGGCACTTTTCCAAGCCATGTAACTCAAAAACAATGAGGAATTTGCTTATGATTGTGAGACACAAATTTGTTCAACTCTTCGATTTGTACAATAGTGTTAGAGATGCCCTAGGTCCAAATTTGCTTCCAAATATCCCCTTTTGAGCCCTACAAAATCAGAAATTCTAGAGAGAGATGAAAAAACATGAAAAATAATCTTCATTAACCTACCTTCATGCAAGCAAATGAGACATAAAAAACAAGAACTACAAAATTTTCAATCAATCAGATAAAGTTTTTCTACTAAGAGGACTCTACCTTTCTTTCATACAACACTTTATCTAATTGCTACATCTTTATGCTCATATTTGTTGGACTCTTTGAGGTCTGTGAAAGCTTGGGGCGCAACTCACAAGGAAGAAGAAGAAGCTTGGGGCACAACTCACAATATTGAATGTATTACCAAATAAATGTACAAATATAAGTGACCCTTTAGGGTTATAGGCATATATACAAGCCGGGGAAAAAACCTCCTAAAAAGAGGAAAAAGTGCCCCCACAATCCTAAGTGTGTTCACACACATCACTACTGAAATATATCAACAAATCCCCCATGGGAGTGTGATACGGTGAACAAGGAGCTGACACTCATGTATAAGGAAGTTCCAAGCTATTTGAAAAGAGATCACTCCACAAAAGGAAGTAAGCCCAAAGCTTTGCAAAAAGCTTCAAACTTCCCCCAAGGCAAAGCCTTTGTGAAAAGTTCTACTATGTTATCTTGTGTGGGCACACATGCCAAACTGATCACTCCCGCAAAGAACCTCTCCCTGCCATAATGATAATGCACGTCAATGTGCTTTGTGTCAGCATGGAACATAGGGTTCCTCGCAAATGTCAATGCTTCATGATTGTCAGCGAAGATGGTGGTGGTAGAAGATTGACCAAAGCCTAAATCATCCAAAAGGCTTCTGAGCCACACACACTCATCAATTGCTAAGAAAGCTTCCCTATACTCAGCCTCACAACTAGAAGTGGCCACAATAGGCTTCTCCTTGCTCAACCAAGATATGCATGAGCTACCAATCATGAAGCAAAAACCAATAGTGGACACACAAGTGTCATAGCAACCAACCCACTCAAAGTTAAAAAAAAAAAGTATGTAAATCTGGCAGTGGTGATCCCCCCCTTGGGATAAAACAATCCAAGTAGCTGGATGCCACTCAAGTAGCGAAAGATGTGCTTAATTGTCTGTCAATATTTGATACCTGGAATGCATAAAACTGCTAATCTATGAGACAACAAACTGATATCAGGCCGAGCTATGCATAAGTAAATCAAGCATCCAACATCCTACTGATAAAGAACAACATCAAATGCATCTCCAGCATCATGAAGAATCAATCGTAGACCTATTTCTATAGGAGTGGCGATAGGTTTGCAATCTTCAAGGCCAACATGTTGTAATAATGTGCCAATATATATTTTTTGACACAAAGCTACTGCACCATCAACTTGCATAAATTGAATGCCCAAAAAATGATGCAAATGCCCCAAATCTAACATCTCAAATGAGGCATGCAAATCAGCCTTAAAATCAGCAATATGCAGCTCATTAGGAACAGTGAGCAGCATGTCATCAACATAGACGACAATGATCAAAAGCACATCATTTGCACAAAACCATGTGCAACACAAGTAGGCATGCATCTTTTCATACCAAGCACGTGGTGCTTGCTTCAAACCATATAATGCCTTTTTCAACTTGCACACTTTGTTTTCATGCACTTTCTGCACAAAACCATAGTGCTGAAAAACATACACTTCTTCATGTAAATCACCATTCAGAAATGCAGTTTTAATGTCTAACTGATGTACATTCCAACCATGATGGGTTACAAATGAACATATGCTACAAACGGTATCCATTCAGCATGTGGATGCAAGGGTCTCATCAAAACCAATGCCTCTTTCTTGAGCATAACCTTTTGCAACAAGCCTAACCTTATACCTATCAACTATTCCATCAGGCGTACACTTCAACTTGTATTCCCATTTAGTGTGAATGGCCTTTTTGCCTAGAGGCACATCACATAAAGACCAAGTACCATTCTTCATAATAACATTAAATTCTAATTACGTAGGAGGCATCCAATTTTATGAATTTTGTGCGTCCTCAAAAGAAACAAGCTCATTCTCATCACAAAGACTAGAGGAAACCATAGCATAGTGATTTGATGTAAAAGAAGCACTATGAGAGCCTAAACGAGTATGATACGACAAAGGTGCATCTAATTTGCTACCTTGCAAATTTTGCACCAGCCATTTAGGCATAGTTTTTACCTCCTCTATACAAACCTCTCATCAAGAAGTCCATCATGTAAATCCACATCAGAAATGGAATGACATGCATTATCATGTAAAGCCTATAAAGGCTGAGAAATTGCCTCATTTGGACCTCCACTTGATTGTCCGCCTATAAAAAGAGGCAGCAAAGTGTCATACATGACTTTGGAGCTAACTGATGTCTCCTTAGTACATGAAAGTAATGGCTAAATTGCATCTTCCACAAAAAAGACATCACGCAACCAAAATGCATTTAGTCTATGGATGATATAGATGATAGCCTTTGCTTTCAGAATTGTATCCAACAAAAATACATTTTATTGCTTTATCATCTATTTTTTGCACTGTTGTTCATGCACTAATGCATATGCCAGACAACGAAAGACACATAGATGAGCAACAGATGGCTTGCGACCATGCCAAGCCTCATATGGAGTGATAGATTGTAGTGCTTTGGTGGGACACCTGTTAAATACATATGCTACACACATGACAACCTCAAGCCAGAAGCATTGTGGTAAAGCCTAACTTTTAACCATACACCTGGCCATCTCCATGAGTGAACTATTCTTACTTTTAGTAATTCCATTCTGTTGAGGTGTATCTGGCACTTTACACTAATGTTTTATCCCACTTTCAGCCATAAATGCATTAAAATCAAAAGACATGTATTCCCCCCCTCGATCATGTATGGAGGGTGCCCATTTTACATGCTAACATATTTTTAGCTAAAACTAGAAATTGTTTGAAGTACATAAACACTTCGGACTTTGCTTTCAGTGGATACACCTATGCATGCCTAGAAAAATCATGAATAAAAGTCACAAAGTAAAGATAGTTCCCAAAAGAGGGTGTTTGCATAAGACCATAGACATCAATGTGAACAAGCTGCAATTTTTTAGTAGATCAAACTAAAACATCTTTTGGAAAGGAGGAATGTTGCATTTTTCCCAAAATACAGCCTTCACATACATGTTTACAAGGTGCCTCAAGTTTGGGCAGAGAAGACATCATTTGAGATTTCTAAAGGCACATCAAACTAGCATTATTTGGATGACCAAAGTGTGCATGTCAAAGCTTTGCATCTGACATAGCCTAAGAATGTTGAACTCCACATGCTGAATCATTCATAGATTTTGCATAATATGTGAGCTTATACAACCCATGACATAAAATGTGAGAAGCAATAATAACATCGTCATTTGACAAATCATGAATTGTAGATGTGTCATCAACAAATTTCACAACCAAGCTGATCTGGGCTAATGTTGAAACTGATAATAGAGGTTTCTTGATCCCTGACACAAACAAAGCATCTGACAATACGAAAGAACTACCATCAACAATAGTCAAAATGATCTTACTGCTGATATATTTTGGTAGCGATGTGTGTGAAGACATTAAGATCGTTGGGGCACTTTTTTCCCTCTTTAGGAGGTTTTTTTCCCCCGGCTTGTATATATGCCTATAATCCTAATGGGTCACTTATCTTTTTACATTCACTTGGTAATACATTTAGTATTATGTCATTTAGTATTGTGTGCTATGCTCCAAGCTTCTTCTTCTTCCTTGTGCTGTTCATTGCTTTCGTAGACCTCAAACTCCAACAATGGGTATCAGAGCAGGTTGTCACTTCATATAGGGTGTCGTTGAAACCCCTTCAATCACAGTTTCAAAATCGGACGAAAATTGGTGAGCGTAATCAACATGATTAGTATTTCAAAAATTCTTCACTCTGTGGTGTTCAAATCATGATCTTAGCTCATTTTAGACTCCAAATGCACTATCACAGTGCTTGTGTAGGCAATTTTGTCCTTTTGTGCCACACACACACACATACACACACACACCCATATATATATATATATATATATATATATATATATATATATATATATATATATATATATATATATATATATATATAGGTTTTGGTTTGCTAGTGCAAGCACCTTGAACTCTGCTATAGATCTAAGAGAGCTCGATAAGGTAGTTCTGTTCAAATTTTTGAGATACAATATTTTTTTTGCCTCAGGATATTTTAGTTAGTGGCCATGGCTGAAAGTAATTATGTATTTTGTATGTTGGCTGTTGAGGATAGATTGATGGTATTAATACCCATGAAGGGTATATATGATGTGTCATGTATTGGTTGCAAAGGGATTATGGAATATTGTGTAGGGTGTTGAAAAACATCCTACTATACCTGCAAATATAGTTATCAAAGGTGATGCAGATGCATTGAAGATGGCGATATTCAAATTCTTGTTTGTGCTTTGATTCTTGTTGCACCTACTATAGAGAAACTTTGTTGGGATGGCAAAGATGCTCAAAAACATGCATTGATAGATTTGTCTAGCAAACATGCTATTATTCCTCACATTCACTCTTACAAAACAGCAAAGGATGCTTGGGATACACGTACCACTTTGTACCAAGAAAGAAATGAGCCTCAAGTTGCTTACCTTCAAAAACAGTTGGAGAGTGAGCATATGAATGAAGGAGATTCTATGGATAATTTTTTGACAAAGTTCAAAGATTTGAAGGAGCAGTTGATTTTTGATGATGAAGTTATACCAGATAGTTCACTTGTGTAGACCTTTCTTAATGGTCTTCTAGATTCATATTAGAATTTTGCTTCTATTCTTGGATTGACGATGAAAGGAAATCCGAATGCCTTAACATTTAAGGAGTTAATCTTTGTTTTGTTGGAGGAAGACTATTCCATTATGCGTGTTGCAGATCAAGGTTTCTTAGCTAGTCAGAAGGGCAAAGGTAAATGGAGCTCATCTACTAGTAAGCAAAAATATGCTAATGCTATAGAGGCCAAGAAGGAAGACAAAGATGAGAAGAAATTAGAAAAGCAAAAATAGTTTTGCAAATACTATAAAGGAAATATTATGTCATAAAGAATTGTCCAAAATTGGATAAAAAAGAGGCAAAGAAGAAAGAGGATGGAATGGTTGTTGTAGAGGCCTCTACACCTAAAACAAAGTCTGTTAATCTTGTGCATAATGAAGAATGGATGTTTACTATTGTATGCAGTTATGACCCATCTTCTGATGAGCAGTGTATGTTTGCAATAGACTTAGATGTTTGTCACTTTGATAGTGGAGCAACCAAACATATTACCTCACAGTGTAGTTTCGCCACTTCACTTGAGCCTTCCCTTACAAGGAATACTATCACATGCGCTAACAACTCCTCTTATCCTCTAATGGGAGTTGGTAAGATCATTCTGACTATTGCTGATGGTGGTTCTTTCACATTGTTAGATGCTTTGTTTGTGCTGAAAATCTATTATTAGTTTCAACATAAGCCAAGATTGGCTTGGTTGCAAAATGTGTTGATGATAGATGTACAATTCATGATCTTTCAAATGGTTATATTATTATTTCTTCTGGCATTTTATTTCGTGAGTTTTATAAGCTCATAGAGTACAAAAAATCTATGAATAATTTAGCATGTGCAGTTCAAGATTCTCAAGCTATCTCAGATGCAAAGCTTTGGCATGTATGCTTTGGTCATTTGAATTTTGCCAGTTTAATATGCATGCAGAAATCTGATATGGTGTCCTCTTTGCCCAAATTTGAGGCACCTTGTAAACACGTCTATGAAGGATGTATTTTGGGCAAAATTCAACATTCCTCCTTCCCAAAAGATGGCTCAGTTCGAGCTACTCAGAGATTGCAGCATGTTCATAGCCATGTCTGTGGTCCTATGCAGACACCTTGTTTTGGGAACTACTTGTAGTTCATGACTTTTATTGATGAATTTTCTAGGCATGCATGGGTGTATCCATTTAAAACAAAGTCCAAAGTCTTTATGTGCTTCAAACAATTTTTGATTTTGGCTAAAAATCTGTCACCATGTAAAATGGGCACCCTCCATTCTGATCGAGGGGGGAAATACATGTCTTCTGAGTTTAATGCATTTTTGGTTGAACATGGGATAAAACATCAGTGTACAATGTCGTATACACCTCAAAAAAATGAAGTTGCTAAAAAAATTAACATATTTCATGGAGATGGCAAGATGTATCATGGTCAAAAGTTAGGCTTTACCACATAGCTTCTGGCTTGAGGCTATTATGTGTCCAACATATGTACTTAACATGTGTCCCACCAAAGCACTACAATTTATCATTCCAGATGAGGCTTGTGATGTCGCAAGCCATCTGTTGCTCATCTATGTGTTTTTGGTTGTCTAGCATATGCATTATTGCCTGAACAAAAATGCAAGAAATTAGATGATAAAGCAGTGAAATGTATTTTTGTTGGGTACAATTTTGAAACAAAGGTTGTCATCTGTATCATCCACAAACTAAATGATTTTGGTTAGCTGTGATGTTGCTTTTGTGGAAGATGCAATTCATCCATTACTTTCATGTATCAAGCAAACTTCTGTTAGCTCTAGAGATCTTTATGACACTTTGCTGCCCCTTTTATACGTAGAGAGTGAAATGTTGACCCAAGTGAGGCAATTTTTTAGCCTTTCGAGGTTTCATATGATGATGCAGATCATTCCATTTCTGATGCGGATTTACATGATGCACTTGTTGATGAGAGGGTTGATATGAAGGAGGCAAAAACTATGCCAAAATGGCTAGTGTAGACTTTTTGAGATAGCAAATTAGATGCACCGCTTTCATATCTTACCCGTTCAGGCTCTCATAGTGCTTTTTTTTCATCAGATTTCTATGTTATGGTTGCCTCTAGTCCTTGTGGTGAGAGTGAGCATGTTTCATTTGATAAAGCACAAAATTTAGAAAATGTGATGGTTGCTATGCAACCAGAACATGATGTTATTATGAAGAATGGTACCTAGTCTTTATGTGATTTGCCTCCTGGCAAGAAGGCCATTGAAACTAAGTGGGTATACAAGTTGAAGCATAAGCCTGATGGACTAGTTGATAGGTATAAGGCTAGGCTTGTTGCAAAAGGTTATGCTTAAGAAAGAGGCACTGATTTTAATGAGACCTTTGCTACCACATGCCGAATGACTATTGTTCGTAGCATCTGTGCACTTGCAACCCACCATGGTTGGAATGTACATTAGTTGGACATCAAAACTATGTTTCTGAATGGTGACTTACATGAAGAAGTGTATGTTTTTCATCCCCGTGGTTTTGTGCAGAAAGGGCATGAAAACAAAGTGTGCAGGTTGAAAAAGGCATTATATGGTTTGAAGAAAGCACACATACTTGATATGAAAGGATACATGCCTACTTGATTGCACATGGTTTTGAGAATAGTCCTAGTGAGAGCACCTTATATGTCAAGCATGCAAATGATGTGCTTCTGATATTTGTTGTCTATGTTGATTACATGTTTCTCACTAGTCCTAAGGAGAAACATATTGCAAATTCTAAGGTTGATTTACATGCCTCATTTGAGATGTCAGATTTGGGGCATTTGCATCCTTATTTGGGCATTCATATTATGCAAGTTGATTGTAGGATAGCTTTGTGTCAAACAAAATATATTGATACATTATTTCAGTGTTTTGGCCTTGAAGACTGCAAACCTATTGCCATTCCTATGGAAATAGGTTTACGATTGAGTCTTCATGATGCTTGAGATGCATTTGCTGCTCTCGTCTATCAACAGGCTGTTGGATGCTTGATTTACTTATGCATAATTCACCCTGATAATCAACTGCTTGTCTCACAGATGAGCAGGTTTATGCATTGCCCAAGTTTCAAACATTGCTAGGCAGTTAAGCATATCTTTTGCTACTTAAGTGGTACCCATCTACTTTGATTGTTTTATCCCTTGATTGTTTTATCCCAAGTGAGGATCACTACTGTCAAATTTACATGCTTTTTTTACTCTGAGTGGTTTGGTTGCTATGACACTCATGTGTCCACTAGTGGTTTTTGCATCATGCTTGGTAGCTCATGCATATCTTGGTTGAGCAAGAAGCAACCTATTGTGGCAACTTCTAGTTGTGAGGCTAAGTATAGGGCAGCTTCCACAGTGACTATTGAGTTTATGTGGTTCAAATTCCTTATGGTTGGTTTAGGTGTTGGTCAATCTTCTGCCACCACCATCTTCACTAATAGTCAGAGCACATTGGCAATTTCAAGGAACCCTATGTTCCATGCTAGCACTAAGCACATTGAGGGTGCACTATCATTATGTTACAGAGAGGTTCTCAGTTGGAGAGATCACTTTGGCATATGTGCCCACATAAGAGAACATTGCAGACCTTTTCACAAATGCTCTACCTAGGGAGAAGTTTGAAGCTTTTCGCAAAGCTTTGGCCTTACTTCCTTTTGTGGATTGATTCCACATAGCTTGGCTCTTCGTTACACATGAGTGCCAATTCCTTGTTCACCCCATCACTCTTAGGAAGATTTGTTGATATATATTGGTAGTTATGTGTGTGAACACACTAAGACTGCTGTGACACTTTTTTCCCTCTTTAGGAGGTTTTTTCCTCGGCTTGTATATATGTCCATAACCCTAACGGGTCACTTTTCTTTGTACATTCATACATTCAATATTGTTTGTTGTGATCCAAGCTTCTTCTTCTTTCTTATGTCGTTTGCATGCTTCCATAGACCTCAAAATCCAATACTTACCAACTCCCATGATATGATAAGAGAAGTTGTTGGCACATGTGATAGTTGTTGGAGATTCACTCATGAATTAGACATAAAGACCTGAAGATAAAGAAAGACGAAGAGAAGCAGAAACAAAACATTCAAAAAATCAAAGCCTTAGTGAAGGGACAAATTCACGCCTGTAATATACAGTGTAGAAACTTCCAGAATTACGAGTTTTGAATCTCAGATCAAAAATGTATATAAGAGAGTTGAGAGAGTGCTTAATAGAGGACAAAAGAATATATGAGAATGTAGAACTCCCAAGAGAGGAGAGAAGCGCTTGTAGTAGACACAAGTGTATGTATGTAGAGATGAATAATAGAACCTGAACAGTTAGGTATTCATATGAGAGAGAGATGGTAAGGAAGAACTACTCAGTATAGGAGAAGTTTTCCATGGCTATGAGCAAAGTGAGGCCAAGCTATTTTGTACACATCTTCTCTAATAGAAAACACATGTTCATGTGGAAGAATTTAAGCGCATTCTTTGTGTGTGAAGAAATCTAAGTGATTTCATGTTACTGTGAAAGTTAGTTAACAATTATAGTTTTTCTCAGTAAACATTTTCCGGTACTTCTGAGAGTTAGAGCTCGCAGCACAGTGTAAAGATTTTCATGAGTGATAGCTCATCTTGAAGCTAGGAGTCTGAACTACAAACTGATCAAAAGAGTTTTATGAAACGGGACATGTACACAGTACAAAGTCTGACCATAAAGACATCCAGAACTGGTGAAGTTTTTTCTCAAACTACAGAAAGAGTTCATTCAGTGAAGGAAGCTCAGGTATTACTTCCTTATTTCATGTATACATAGTTGAAGTAATTACAAACAGAGTTGCAGTTGATTCCGGTAAGATTACGGTGACAGTTCGGTACTGGTAAGATTACGGTGATAGTCTGGTGGAGTTCCGACGAAATTTCAGTGAGTTCAAAACACAGTTTTGGCACAGTTAAGTAACAGAAAGATTATCTAACTGTAAACAAACACAGTAGTGTAAAGCTTGAAGTAAATCAGTTCAGAATTAAAGCTTGAAGGAAATGCGAAGCTTTCTGTAAAGTGAATTTTCAGTTTTCACTAAATACACTTATAAAGTTCTCAGTTTCAGAAGGTTGCTAAGCTACTGATGATTATAGAGGTGTTCTAATATCACTCTAGCTTAGTTCTAGTTGAGGCGTGGCAATTTTCCACAATCTTGTTAGTGAACAAGCTTTTGCCGCGACATCACATAACCTCAACAAGTGGTATCAGAGCAGAAAAGATTTTGAAGAACAGAAAGGTTCTCAAAGAGTAAACGGAAGTAAAGATACAAGAGAATTTGAAGAATTCTCATAAAGAAAGGTGAAAGCTGAGGTGATCAACAACAAACGGAATCAGAGAAGCATTCCGAAGTCATTCTCAAGGGTAAAGGTTTACAAAAGGTAAAATCCTTTAACGTTATACTCACCGGAAGTAACAGAAACAAGAAGATTATGGAAGATCACATTTCTATTGATAAATTGGACAGAGATAACTATCCCGCATGGGTAATGTGAATGGAAGCTTTACTTATGAGTAAGGACTTAATGAAATATGTAATAGGAGAAGAAAAGAAACCTACTTTTGAAGACAACAGTCAACCGAAGAAAGAAGAGTTAGAAGTCTTGAAGCTCTGGCAGAAGAAAGATGCAATGGCAAGAGCGTATATATATAATACCATTACAGATCATCTACTACCACATATTAGAGGTCTGGAGAAAGCGAAAGACATATGGAGTGCATTGGAAGATCATTTCCAAAATACTACTAAAGCTAGGAAGGCTAGCTTATGGTCAGAGTTCACAACGTTCAAGAAAAAGCAAAGTCAAAGCATTAGTGATTATGTCACTAAGATGAAGGACTTGGCAGACAGTCTTGGATCAATTGACGAAAATATTGAAGACCATAGGTTGATAGCGCAATTGCTTGTTGGACTGAGAGGAGATGAAAGGTGGAAACCTTTCGTACTTTCAACTGAGCTTTCATTAAATCATTTTGTACCAAATTTAAATCAGTTGCTTGGACTAATGCTAACATTTGAGCAAGATTTGAAGACAGACGGAGATAAAGGACATAATTCTGCTATGTATGCAAAGAATAAGAAGAAAGGTGATAAAGGTAAAGAAAAAGATGAAGAAGAGATGACTACCCAAGCAAATATGCAAGAGGAAGAGGTAACGTTAGAAAAAGAGGAAATACAAAAGGAAGAGGTAATCAGAAGAAGTGTTGTTGGATCTGTGGACTAAGCAATCATTTGGCTCATGATTGCTGGCATAATTCTCAAGGATCAAGTAAGAATCAAAATAACAACAGCAGAGGCAGAAGTGGAAGATATCAAAGAGGCAGACAAAGTCAAAGAGGTGGATATGGTAGAGGTGGAGCAAGAAGTTGGGGACAAAATCAGTCTCACAACACTACCTACTACAACTATGCGAATGATATGCAGAATGACAGTCATACAACGTTGATGATGAATTTGATAAGTACGTCAGAGAATGAAGATCTCAAGGTATTCTATATTGACTCTGGTTGTTCAAATCATTTGTTAGGAAATATAGAATTGTTATCAGAACTGGAAGGAGGTATGTCAAATCATACAGTACAAACAGGTGATAACACAAAACATAATGTAAGGTCAATTGGAAAGGTAAAGTGTAAGAATGGAGCTGACCTACTAACAAATGTTTTGTATGTTCCAACAATTCCGAAAAATCTGATCAGTGTGGGACAGATAGTAGAAAAAGGTTTTCAAGTCAGGTTTACAAATGAAGGAGTATTTGTTGAAGATCTAGAGAAAGGATACAAACAAATTGTTCATGGTAAAAAGGAAGGTAGACTTTTACTCTTAAAGTACAAGGGAATGTTGGTCAAGCATTGATCACACATGGTGATGAAGTTTTTACAGAATTAGACCTCTGGCATAAGAGGTTAGGTCATTTCAATGAAAAAGGAATCAAAGTTATGGTGGAGAAACAATCTGTGAAAGGATTGCCGAATATGAAGAATCAACATATGATTCACAAATGTGAAGCTTGTCAGATGGGAAAAGCACACAGGTTACCATTTCAAAAAAATGGTTACAAACACGATGGTGTGCTAGAGCTCATACATACAGATGTATGGGGACCGACAAAAGAAGGATCTATCAGTGGATCAAGGTATTACGTTCTTTTTATTGATGATGCAACAAGATGGATAACTCTTTATGTTTTGAAAGAGAAGTCAGAAGTGTTTGGAGTTTTCAGGCATTTTCATGCATATGCTAAAAGACTTACAGGAAAAAAACTCAAAAGACTAAGGTTTGATGAGGAGGAGAATATTTTTCTCAAGAGTTCAATGATTATCTGTGGAACACAGGTATCAAAAGAGAAATAACTTGCAGGTATACACCACAAGAAAATGGAGTAGCAGAAAGGAGAAACCGAACTCTAATTGAGTTTGCAAGAGCAATGTTAAAGGAGAAGAATTGTCCAAAGTATCTTTGGGCTGAGGCTGTAAATACGGCAACATACCTTCTAAACAGATTACCATGTACAACTTTAAATGGGATGACCCCTTATGAAGCCTGGTGGGGTAAGAAGCCAACACTTGATCACTGCAAAGTGTTTGGATCAGTAGCTTATGCTTATGTACCATCACAACTTAGAGCTTGAACCAAAAGCTGAAAAATACGTGTTCATCGGATATGATGAAAAGCAGATGGGTTATAGACTATGGAGTCCTCTAACCAAACAATTTATTGTTTCCAGAGATGTGACATTTGATGAAGGAAAGAGTTGGTATACAGATAAAGAGCATAGTGTTGAAACACTTGAAGAAGAGATGAAAAGAATTGAAAAAGGTAAATCACACATGCAGGTAAATGGAGATAAAGATCATATGCAGGCAAGTACGTCCAGGATCGGATCAGGTATGAGAAATGAAGATGGACCGAGATTTGATGAAGATGTGTATTCAGATACACATGAAGAGTTTGAACCAAGAAGGTCAAACAGAGTTAGGAAACAACCGACAAGGTATTCCTATGATACTTCTTATTTGACTAAGAAAAACTATGCTTAGTTAGATGCGCTGGAAGAGAACAAGACTTGGGAACTTGTTGCAAAACCAAATGGTAAGAAAGTGATTGGAAATAAATGGGTTTACAAAGTTAAGAAGCTTGCAGATGGAAGGATAGCCAAATACAAAGCTAGACTGGTAGTCAAAGGCTATGCTCAGACGCATGGCATAAATTATGATGAGACATTTAGTCCGGTGGCAAAGATGTCAACCATAAGGACATTCATTGCTGTAGCAGCATCAAAAGGATGGAAGCTAAGTCAGCTGGATATAAAGAATGCATTTCTGAATGGATATATATCAGATGAAGTCTACATGGAACAACCTGAAGGGTTTGTAAGTTCCAGTTACCCAAATCATGTTTGCAGATTAAGAACAACACTCTATGGATTGAAGCAAGCTCCAAGAGCTTGGAATTACAGACTTGTGAAGTATCTCAATGACCTTGGATACCAAAGCTCAAAGGCAGATGCAAGTCTACTCGTTAAGAGAACAGATGAAGGTATGATCTACATTTGTATTTATGTAGATGACATTATAATCACAGGTACCTCAGATGAAGGAATCAAGGAGGTAAAGAGATTGCTTGAAAAAGAATTCAAGATCAGTGATCTAGGAAAGTTATCATACTTTCTTGGAATGGAAGTCACATATACAGATCATGGTGTATATGTTTCACAAGAAAGGTATCTCCTAAACTTACTGAAGAAGTTTAACATGGAGAATGCAAAGAAGCTTCAACACCGCTTGAAGTAAATCATAAACTCAGCAAATATGATGGTGCAGAGTTTAAAGATATGAGAAAGTATCAATCTTTAGTGGGAATCTTGATTTATGCTACGCTAACAAGACCAGATCTTAGTTATGCAGTAGGAGTTCTCTCACAGTTTATGCATTGTCCGAAGGATCAACATTGGGTTGCATGACAAAGAGTTCTTATATATATCAAAAGAACTATAAAAGAAGGATTGTATTATCCTTTTACATCAGATATAAAACTAAGAGCATATAGTGACTCAGACTGGGCAGGAAGTCAAGATGACAGAAGGTCAACACATGGGTATATGATATACCTAGGAGATAAGCTTGTCAGCTGGTGTTCAAAGAAGCAGCATACAGTAGCTTTATCGTCAACTGAAGCTGAATATAAAGGACTTGTGGAAGCAGCTAAAGAAGTGATATGGATGCAAACCTTGTTCAAAAGCATGGGTATTGATCAAGGTATACCTATCATACATGGAGATAATATGAGTTCATTGTATCTTGTAGCAAATCTAGTATTTCATGCAAGAACAAAGCACATAGAAATTCAATATCATTTCCTGAGGGAAAAGGTAATGGAGAAGGAGATTGAAATAGTATTCACTCCTACAAAAGATCAGACTGCAAATATTCTGGCAAAGAGCTTGGATGGAGTAAAGACAAGTAGATTCAAAGAAATGGCAGGAATAAAAGAAAAGAGGAATATATGAAAGACCGGAAGATGCTAATTAGTGATTGAGGGGGAGCTGTTGGAGATTCACTCACGAATTAGACATAAAGACCTGAAGATAAAGAAAGACGAAGAGAAGCAGAAACAAAACATTCAAAAAATCAAAGCCTTAATGAAGGGACAAATTCACACCTGTAATATACAGTGTAGAAACTTCCAGAATTACGAGTTTTGAATCTCGGATCAAAAATGTATATAAGAGAGTTGAGAGAGTGCTTAATAGAGGATAGAAGAATATATGAGAATGTAGAACTCCCAAGAGAGGAGAGAAGCGCGCTTGTAGTAGACACAAGTGTATGTATGTAGAGATGAATAATAGAACCTGAACAGTCAGGTATTCATCTGAGAGAGAGATGGTAAGGAAGAACTACTCAGTATAGGAGAAGTTTTCCATGGCTATGAGCGAAGTGAGGCCAAGCCATTTTGTACACGTCTTCTCTAATAGAAAACACATGTTCATATGGAAGAATTTAAGCGCATTCTTTGTGTGTGAAGAAATCTAAGTGATTTCATGTTACTATGAAAGTTAGTTAACAGTTACAGTTTTTCTCAGTAAACATTTTCCGGTACTTCTGAGAGTTAGATCTCGCAGCACACTGTAAAGATTTTCATGAGTGATAGCTCATCTTGAAGCTAGGAGTCTGAACTACAAACTTATCAAAAGAGTTTTATGACTCACGGGACATGTACACAGTACAAAGTCTGACCGTAAAGACATCCAGAACTAGTGAAGTTTTTTCTCAAACTTCAGAAAGAGTTCATTCAGTGAAGGAAGCTCAGGTATTACTTCCTTATTTCATGTATACACTGTTGAAGTAATTACAAACAGGATTGCAGTTGATTCCGGTAAGATTTCAGTAAGATTACGGTGACAGTGCGATACTGGTAAGAATACGGTGATAGTCCGGTACTGGTAAGATTACGGTGATAGTCTGGTGGAGTTCCGATGAAATTTCGGTGAGTTCAAAACACAGTTGTGGCACAATTAAGTGATGGAAAGATTATCTAACTATAAGCAAACACAGTAGTGTAAAGTTTGAAGTAAATCAGTTCAGAATTAAAGCTTGAAGGAAATGCGAAGCTTTTTGTAAAGTGAATTTTCAGTTTTCACTAAATACAGTTATAAAGTTCTCAGTTTCAGAAGGTTGCTAAGCTACTGATGATTATAGAGGTGTTCTAATATCACTCTAGCTTAGTTCTAGTTGAGGCGTGGCAATTTTTTGCAGTCTTGTTAGTGAACAAGCTTTTGCCGTGACATCACATAACCTCAACAATAGTATTCCCTATAGGGACACGTTCAAGTGAACTAAAAAAATGATGCTGTGAGGTACTATGTTTGGTTGCTCCACTATCAAAGTACCAAACATCTGAGTCTATTGCAGACATACACTATTCATAAGAAGATGGGTCATAACTGCAAACAATATTAAATGCCCGTTCTTCATTCTACACAGGATTTGCAAACCCTGCTTTAGATGTAGAGGTTTCTGCAACAACCATTCCGGCCTCTTTTTTCTTTACCTCTTTTGCAGCCAGTTTTGGACAACTCTTTATGATGTGATCATTAGCTTTACAATATTTGCAAAATTGTTTCTGCTTGTCTATTTTCTTCTCATCTTTGTCTTCCTTCTTTGATGGTGCAACATTAGCAGATTTTTGCTTACTAGTAAATAAGCTCCATTTACCTTTGCCCTTCTGACTAGCTAAGAAAGCTTAACATGCAACACGCATAATGGACATGTTCTACCTGGACTCATCTTCTTGCATCAAAAGAGAGACTAACTCCTCAAAGGTTAAGGCATTTGGATTTCCTTTCATCATCAATCGAAGAGTAGATGCAAAACTCTGATATGAATATGGAAGACAACTAAGAACGGCCTGCACAAGTGATCTATCTTGCAAGAATTCATGTGTAGAAAATTGACTGCACCTTCAAATCTTTGATCTTTGTTAAAAATCTATCCATAGAATCTCCTTCATTCATATGCTCACTCTCCAAATATTTTCAGAGGTAAGCAACATGAACCTCATTTCTTTCCTGGTACAAAGTGGTAAGTGTATCCCAAGCATCCTTTGCTATTTTGCAAGAGCGAATATGAGGGATAATGGCATGTTTGATAGACAAAGCTATCAATGCATGTGCCTGAGCATCTCTACCATCCCAACAAAGTTTCTCTATAATAGATGGATAGTTTTCTAACAAAGATCAAAGGTTTGAAGGAACAATTAAGTTCTGTTGATGAAGTCTTACCAATTAGTTCACTTGTGCATACTGTTTTGAATATCTTCCTTATTCATACCAGAGTTTTGCTTCTACTCTTCATTTGATGATGAAAGGCAATCAATGCCTTAACATTTGAGGAGTTAGTCTCTATTCTATTGTAGGAAGATCAGTCTAGGCAGAATAGGTCCATTATGCATGTTGCAGATCAAGCTTTCTTGGCTAATCAGAAGGGCAAACATAAATGGAAATCTTCTAGTAGTAAGCAAAAATCTGCTAATTCTACACAAGCGAAGATGGAAGACAGAGAAGAGAAGAAAACAGAAAAGCAAAAATTTTTCTGCGAGTACTATAAAGCAAATGATCATGTCATAAAGAATTATCCAAAATTTACTACAAAAACTCCTCTTGTCCTGTTATAGGAGTTGGTAAGATCATTCTGACTACTGCTGATGGTAGTTCTTTTACATTGTGAGATGCTTTATTTGTGCTAGGGATCAAGAAGAATTTGTTATCAGTTTTAGCTTTAGCCAAGATTGGCGTGGTTGTGAAATTTATTGATGATAGATGTACAGTTCATGATCTCTCAAATGGTGACGTGATTATTTCTTCTTCCATTTTATGTTGTGGGCTATATAAGTTCATAGACTATGAAAAATCCATGAATGATTCAACATGTGTAGTACATGATTCTCAAGCTATGTCAGATGCAAAGCTTTGACATGCACGCTTTGGTCATCTAAATTTTGCTAGTTTGCTACACCTGTAGAAATCTGAAATGGTGTCCTCTTTTCCCAAACTTGAGGCACCCGGTAAACATGTTTGTGAAGGTTGTATTTTGGAAGAAATGCGACGTTCCTCCTTTCCAAAAGATGGCTCAGTTCGAGCTACTCAGAAATTGCAGCTTGTTGATAGTGATGTTTGTGGTCCTATGCAGACATCCTCTTTTGGAAACTATGTTTACTTTGTGACTTTCATCGATGATTTTTCCAAGCATGCATGGGTATATCCATTGAAATCAATGTCCGAAGTGTTTATGTGCTTCAAATAGTTTTTGGTTTTGGCTAAAAATCTCTTAGCATGTAAAATGGGCACCCTCCATTCTGATCGAGGGGTGGAATATATGTCTTCTGATTTTAATGCATTTTTGGTTGAACGTGGGATAAAGCATCAGTGTACACTGTTGTATACACCTCAATAGAATGGAGTTGCTAAACGGAAGAACAGATCAATCATGGAGATGACGAGGTGTATGGTCAAGAGTCAAGATTTACCACATAGTTTCTGGCGTTGGGCCATTATGTGTGGAACATATGTACTTAACAGATGTCCCACAAAAGCATTGCAGTCTATCACTCCATATGAGGCTTGGCATGGTTATAAGCCATCTGTTGCTCACCTATGTGTTTTTGGTTGTCTAGCATATGCATTAGCACCTAAAAAACATTGTTGGAAATTGGATGATAAAGCAATAAAATGTATTTTTTTGGTATAGTTCTGAAAGCAAGGCTATCATCTGTATCATCCATAGACTAAATGCATTTTGGTTAGCCGTGATGTTGTTTTTGTGGAAGATGCTATTCAACCACTACTTTCATGTACGAAGGAGACATCTCTTAGCTCCAAAGACATGTGTGATACCTCTTTTTACGAGTGGATAGTCTAGTATTGGCCCTAATGAGGAAACTTCTTAGCCTTTACAGGTTTCATGTGATGATGCAGATCATTCCATTTTTGATGCAGATTTGCATGATGCACTTGTTGATGAGAAAGCTGATATTGAGGAGGCAAAAACTATGCCAAAATGGTTGGTGCAAACTTTGCGTGATAGCAAATTAGATGAAACTCTATCATATCGTACTTGTTCAAACTCTCATACTACCTCTTTTGCATCATATTTTTATGCTATGGCTGCCTCTAGTCTCTATGATGAGAATGACCCTGTTTCATTTGATGAAGCACAAAATTCAAAAAATTGGATGGTTGATATGCACTCTAAATATGATGCTATAATGAAAAATGGTACCTAGCCTTTATGTGGCTCCCCTCTTGGCAAGAAGGCCATTGGCACTAAGTGGGTATACAAGCTGAAGTGTAAGCTTGATGGAATAATTGACATGTATAAGGCTATGCTTTTTGCAAAGGGTTATGCGCAGGAAAGAGGCATTGATTTTGATGAGACCTTTGCACCTACATGCCGAATGACTACTGTTTATAACATCTGTGCACTTACAGCTCATCATGGTTGGAATGTAAATCAATTGGATATTAAAACTACATTTCTAAATGGTGACTTGCATGAAGAAGTGTATGTTCTTTAGCCCCATGGCTTTGTGCAGAAAGGGCATGAAAACCAAGTGTGCATGTTAAAGAAGGCATTATATGGTTTAAAGCAAGCACCACGTGCTTGGTATGAAGAGATACATGCCTATCTGATTGCACATGGTTTTGAGAACAATCCAATCGAAAGCACCTTATATGTTAAGCATGCTAATGATGTGCTTTTGATCATTGTTGTGTATGTTGATGACATGCTGCTCATTGGTCCTCATGATAAGCATATTGCTGATTTTAAGGCTGATTTGCATGCCTCATTTGAGATGTCTAATTTGGGGCATTTGCATTACTATTTGGGCATTCAATTTATGCAAGTTGATGGTGGAATAGCTTTGTGTAAAACAAAATATATCGACACATTATTGCAGTGGTTTGGCCTTGGAGATTGTAAAACTATTGCCACTCCTATGGAGATAGGTTTATGATTGAGTCTTCATGATGCTGGAGATGCATTTGATGTTGTTCTCTATCAGTAGGCTGTTGGATGCTTGATTTACTTATGGATTACTTGGCCTAATATTTAGTTTACTGTCTCACAGATGAGCAGTTTTATGGATTGCCCAGGTGTCAAGCATTGGCAATGATTAAGTTCATCTTTTGCTACTTGAGTGGTACGCTGCTAGTTGGATTGTTTTATCCCAAGGAGGATCACTATCACCAGATTTACATGCTTTTTTTGACTCTGACCAGGCTAGCTGCTATGACACTTGTGTGTCTAGTAGTGGCTTTTGCTTCATGTATATCTTGGTTGAGCAAGAAGCAGCCTACTGTGGCCACTTTCAGTTGTGAAGCTGAGTATAGGGCAGCTTTCACAGCAAGTGTTGAGTGTCTGTGGCTCAAACGCCTTATGGTTGATTTGGGTGTCGATCAGTCTTCTACCACCACCATCTTCACTGATAGTCAGAGTGCATTGACAGTTGCGAGGAACCCTATGTTCCATGCTCGCACTAAGCACATTGAGGTGCATTATCATTATGTCAGGGAGAGGTTCTCTGCTGGATGGATTAGCTTGGCATATGTGCCCACACAGGAGAACATTGCATAACTTTTCACGAAGGCTCTACCTAGGGAGAAGTTTGAAGCTTTCTGCAAAGCTTTGGGCCTTTTGTAGATTGATTCCACATATCTTGGCACTTCCTTATACATGAGCACCAACTCCTTGTTCACTGCATCACTCCTAGGGGTGATTTGTTGATATATTTAGGTAGTGATGTGTGTGAACACTCTAGGACCGTCAGGGCACTTTTTTCTGTCTTTAGGAGGTTTTTTTCCCCAGTTTGTATATACACCTATAGCCCTAATGGGTTACTTATCTTTGTAAATTCTAGTGGTAATACATTCAATATTATGTGTTGTTCTCCAAGCTTCTTCTTCTTCCTTGTGCTGTTTGCATGCTTCCACAGACGTCTAACTCCAACACGAAATCCACTAAGTAAACTAGCCCCTATTTTGACCTTTTGAGGTGTACTTTCAGAACCTAAATTTACATATAGGACCTGATCTTCTTGAATGTGAACACTAGCTTGTGTCAAAATATCATCCTTGGAAAGCCATGATGTCTCCTCCTCAGAGTGTAAAGGATCGGCTTCAGGTTGTACTACAACTATTATTGGAACTGATTGCTGCAATTGTGATAAAATCTCTAGTATGTCAGTAAGTCCTACAAACCATAGATCTTTATATGCTTCCAAAAATTGAGTTTCCTCATCTTCCTCCAATCTTGTGATCATACGTGGTGGTTTTGCAATAGAATGCAAGTGAGCCTTAGGATAGTGTTGCTTATCATCTAAAGGAATCAAATACTTTTTATGACCTTTCTTAAAAGTAATAGCTTGAGATCCCGAAGCTTGTTGAACTTTTGCATGTTTTAACCATGGTTGCCCAAGTAGAAAATTATAATCATTGCTCTTTCCTATTAATTCAATTACTAAAAAAGTGATTTTAAAATGGATATCCTATATTTTGATAGGTATATCTTTAATAAGACCAATAGGTTGAACTCGCGATTGATCTGCCATACGTATGTAGAATGGTGCTGGTTGAATATCTGTCCATACCATTTGCCTAGATATAGTAAAGTCTGCAATATTCACTCCGAAACCTCCATCAATCAAAACTCTGGAAATCTTTCTATTTTTATACAATACCAAAATCAAAGGCATCACATAATCCACTAATTTGACTTGAGCAGTTTTTGCTATATTGACTTGGGATTGTCCTTCTTTTGTATTACTATTGTCTAAGTATGTGCTTCTTTAAACAAAGAATCCCAAAATGTAGGAACTAATTCTAACATATCACCAAGAGGTAATTGGATACTTACAAAAAATCTACCAAGGATCTAGTACATAGTTCCATATTTCTTTTTGATCTAATGTAGAGCATTGGGTGGTCGGTAGAGAAATGTGTGCATGAGGCAGAGTAGTAGTAGTAGTCTATTGAGAAGTCTCCTGAATTCTTGCTATGCCCATATCATCCCTTTTGATGCCTGATTAGCTAGTTCGATCCAGCTTTTACTACTAGTACTTGCACTAGTAAACTCTATCGGAGCTTGCTTAGCCCATCCTACCACTTGATTGTACACTTGATGTTGTGTAGTAAGATCCGAGGACAATATCGGATCAAATCTATTATGAATATTTCCTAATCAAGTAAATATTGGAGCTACTTGCTCTTCAAAAGTCAAAGGTACCATATTAGTCATTGGGGCCTTAAGCCTAGATTCCTATTTTCTTCTATCATAACCTTGTGCATCTTGGAAATTAGCACAAATATGTCTGAATTCCAGGCAAAATTGACATTATGGTCCCTTACCTTCCTTCTGATGTTCTCCTTCATCTCTATGATACTTATTAAAGGGTCTCCATCCTCTCCCATATCCTTGATAGTTAGTCCTACCTAGGCCCACATTTCCCGAAGAGCCTTGATCTTGCCTATTTCAAGAATTGTCTGAGTCATTTGGATGAATATTATTCACCGATGGTTGTGAACACCATAGAACATTATACTGTAATTCTGATTGAATATGACTGGTCGTTATTGTTCGACTTCTAGTATTATATCTACATTGGTTAGTACTAATAATTTAAGGCACAAATAGTCACTATATGACCTAGATTTCAACATTTTGTATAGTATAATTGACTATATGGGTTAGATACTTCTAAATTAGTCAAAGTTACTGCATTTAAAGCTTCCGGAGAACATTGCCATATTGGGTTGATGGCCTTAAAATTCCTTTCCAATTGTTTAGTCACATCTATGATTTGATCCAGTGATCTAGAACCATTTAATGCAAAAAGGTAGATTTTCTCTTTAAGTAAAGAATTCAACCCATCCATGAACCTTCCATGTACCACATCATCCGGAGGGCATTCAACTTCTAGAATCTGACACAGAGTACTTTGGAATAGAAAAGCATATCCTACAACCATTTGAGTTGGTTGTTGCACAATATATTGTAATGTAATAAATGACTTACCTCTATTTTTGGCCTTCCAAAATTGTCATAAAAATGTGGTTTTCAAAGCATCTTATGTTGCAAAATTATCTAAGGAAAATTCAGTTAACCAATGAACAGCTTCACAGTGGCTTGAAACACTTGATATTTCTTGGCATCATCCGGATTTCCTTCCATCAAATCATATTGCATATAAAAAAGGGGAACATGAACATCAGGTCTTTGTTAATGCTTCCAGTAAATTGATTAAACTGCATTCTGCTAATTCGATGAATATGGTCTATCATCTTAATTGGAACTTGCAAACACTTCCACTCTGGGTATCCATTGTAAGTCATCTTCTTCAAGCATTATATCTTCCTAGGAATCCATCTCAAATATGACACCAATCTACCTTTGTAGTATCATCTACTTTTCTCTCAGCTACTCCATCCAAACAAAATCCATGAGGCCTAGCACCACATCTGAATCCTAGAGTCTTTTCTCATGGACCTTGTTTGATTCCACCTTGGCTTGTCGTCCTTCTACACCTCTTGCTTGCCACTTTGCTACCTCAAAAGCCACCTCTACCTCCAACAGTTGTGTCAACAATGGGTATGGTAATACCCCTTTATCTACCAAAGCCCATAGTTGGTCAGATACGTGACCCTCCCTTCTTAAAACTCCACCTCTTAAACAATTCATATTTTGCGAGGTAGATGATTCTGCTGCTGCAAATGTTGCTTGTTGTTCTTGATATTTCAAAAACCACTTAATTGATTTTGTTGTCATGATCCTCCTCCAATGCAATGGATAGCCTTCCATCCTTCCTTGTTTGGATTAATGAATTAGCCTTCTCCTCACTGAGCATTGGTTGCAATACCCCATCCCATTGTGGTTGCCAAATGTTTGTTGGCTATTCACACAACAAATAATGTTCGGGGAATGGGGGTTATCAAAATAAATCCAATGCATTTCTATTCCCTAATTGATATAGGTAATGTTATAGTAAAGGATACGATTCACAGACAGACAAAGTTCAGAATAGTAGAAGATAGAAATAGAATATCAGCTCCAAGAAGGCAAGATTGTTGAACCTCCCTAACGGCTAAGATTTCTAGGAAACTCTAAGGGCACATAATTAATCACAAAATTGATTTTCATACTGGCCACAATCTAATAACCACCTTTCTCAAAGCTTATGATAAAATTATAGAAGAATTTGATGCTTAAAAGTTGCTTTACCTTGTCATGTGACTATGCCACTTATAGAAACAATTCTAAAGTCTTTGTACTCCCAAAATTTGGCACCCAAACATCCTTTCACTATAGATGAAATCGAATACTACCCATACTTCCTATTTATGGGTGAGTATAAGGCCGGCATACAGATACACGTATACATACATGTACACGTACACATACACATACACATACACATACACGTACACATATGCATACACATACACATACATGTACATGTACATGTACATGTATGCGTATACATACACGTACATGTACACATACACATACACATACACATACACATACTATCCATATACATATACGTATGTATATGCATGTGTGCACTCACACATTCATACATGCATACACACGTACACATACACATACACATACACATACACATACACATACACATACACATACACATACACATACACATACACATACACATACACATACACATACACATACACATACACATACACATACACACACATACACATACACATACACATACACACACACACATACACATACACATACACATACACATACACATACACATACACATACACATACACATACACATACACATACACATACACATACACATACACATACACATACACATACACATACACATACACATACACATACACATACACATACACATACACATACACATACACATACACATACACATACACATACACATACACATACACATACACATACACATACACATACACATACACATACACATACACATACACATACACATACACATACACATACACATACACATACACATACACATACACATACACATACACATACACATACACATACACATACACATACACATACACATACACATACACATACACATACACATACACATACACATACACATACACATACACATACACATACACATACACATACACATACACATACACATACACATACACATACACATACACATACACATACACATACACATACACATACACATACACATA